>VZRO01001729.1:201763-224464 GCA_013397915.1 Daphoenositta chrysoptera
GGCTGCGGGCACACCGCCCCGGGAGCCCCCGCCGGCCGAACGGGCGCTCCTCACCGCCCCAGACCTCCGCAGCCGGCGCACGACCGGCCGAGCTGGGGAATCGCCGCGGTTCCCGCAGGAGCAGCGCTCCCCGAGAGCGGGGGAGGTTCAACACCAGCCCGCTCAGCCCCCCGCGCCCCCCGCCCAGCGGCGCTCCCAGAGGCGGCTCTGCAGCCCGGGAGAGGAGAGGCAGCGAGGCGGCGTAATTTGTATTCCAGCTCTGCTGCTGCTCCCGGTGCTTCCAAGAAGCAAGTAAAAATAGCACTCCGTCATTTTGTAAATAATAGCTATCTCCTCCCGGGCCCGGGGAGTCACGAGCGTTTAAAGGGGGGGATTGCAGGAGGAACGGGAGGTGGCAGGAAGATAGGCAGCACTCGGATGGGGGCACAGGGGAAATGGAAAGCCCGAAGCACCTCAGCAGCAGCCGCTGCTGATTTACACCTTCTGCACACCCAGGGCAGTGACAGACCCTGCTGGTGTGGGGCTGCATCTGTGCCCCCCCTCAGGGCTGGAGGGGGGATTGTGGAGTACATGAGCAGCCAGACCTGGGGCAGCAGATTCCTGGAGGAGAGGGGTAGCTCTTCAAAGCAGGCAGGTGTAGGAAGTGCCATGGTAACACTGTGGGAAGGGCTGTTTTGGTTGCCATTTGCATTGCAGATCTGCCCAGCTGTGGGGGATTTCTACAGGTGGGAGCAAGGCAGCGTGGCCTGGCAGGCAGAGAGCAGGCTCTGTACCCCGAGGGACCTGCAGCACCTTCTTCTGCTCACACACCTGCTCCAAATTGTTTCTAGAACCATGGTTGTGCTGAAGCTGGGGAATAAACTGAGCCTACAAACGGGCGAAGCCCCCAGACAAGGCAATCAGCCTCAAACAAATGAGTTGGGAACATGGCATGACACTTAGATCTCTAAATTCTGCCCGTCTTCAAATGCTGAACCTGGAAATCTCTTGCTTTTCCAGTTTCATGTTGGCTGGGGATCTTTTCATGCTTTTGTGGTGCAGTAGCTCTGCAGGATGGCTGGAAGGGGCTTGTGCAGCCCACCAAGGGCTCTGTTGGGCAGGGTTGTGCCATTCCTTAGGGCAGCCAGAGCTGGGCTCTGGTCCTTGCTCTGCTCCAGCTTCCTACCTGAACCCAGTCCTTGCATTTTTATTTCCCTGGTAATAAACAGGTCTGGCAGCATCCACCTGCCACCCCAGCCGGCTTGATGGCTCAACTCGTGCCTGTAAAAAAATTGAATTACGGGGAAGGATGCTGCTAGGAAATGAAAAATGCCATTTTGTGTTCTGCAGCAGTTCTAGGGAAAGTGCCTACCCCCCTGTACAGTCCTTAATTATTAAACCTTTGGGGAGAACTGGGCAAGACAGCCAAGCTGCAGTGTGAGCACATCCGTGGCTTGAGCAGGAGATAGGAATTTCCCGGCCATGTCTCCCAGCAGAGGCAGGAGATGCTCTTCTCTCAGCTTTCTCTTGCTGAACAAGCAGAGGTAGTTTCTTCTCGTTCAGGCTCAGGGTGGAGAGGTGTGAAGGTGAGGAGAGGGGAGGCTGCCGGGGCAGCTCCTGATTCCTCTGCGGGAGGAGGTCTCACAGTTACAGAGCTGGGAGCAGTGCAGATGCTCTTGGGCTGTGGGATCACAAAGGGAGCGAATCTCTGAGGCTGGAGCTTGCTCTGTTCTGCTGGTGTTTTACTTATCTCTGGATTTCCCAGCTCTGCTGAAATCCCTGCTTGCGTAGCAATGATTTAATTTCAGAAATCCCTCCGGATCCCAGCCAAATCCTGCCCTTAGGAGCACATATTAACAGGGAGGGTTCAGTCTGGCTTTTGCCATGAGAGGTGCAGGAAGCTCATTTTTCTCAGTGCTGAGGGACATCAGTGAGCCAGCGATGAAACCCCAGCTCCTCCCTTCACTGGGTGCTGCATGGCCTGGCCAGGGGGGCAATCTGCAGTCTGGAAATAGGGGGTTCTCTTCAGACCTGGGCTGTAATTAGTTATTAATATTCATAAGTTATTAATAGATTATTGAAGTTTCCTAATGCCATTATCTGCTATTGGATTTACCAGTAGATTGAAGGGTCTGGAAGGGGTCTCTGGAGCTCTGTGACAGCCAGGTTACAGCATGATGAGGACACAAAGGCTCCTTTAAGGATTGTAGCATCTTATCAAAAGGTGTCCAAAATTAATTCTGCCTTTTTGTCTTCTCCTGACTTCCTGAATCCCTCCCGCTGTGCTTGGAGCCAGCAGAGCACACTGCAAAGCACTTCTGTGGCCCCCTGTCCCTCTGGTGCAGGGGACAGCTCCTCCTGCACCTCCCAGGGACTGTCCTCCCTGGCCGTGGGTGGCCACAGCTCCTGGTCTGCTGTCCGTGGCTGGAACTGAGTGCCAGGGAGGGAGGAGGGGAGGGGAGGGAGAGTTCTGTGTTTTCTCCAAGGCATAATGAGCTTTCTCTGGCCGCATGGGGTAGCGGGAAGAGCCTCGCATCACTGAATGTTCTCTGCTGCGTGCCTCATCTGGGGGCTTGTTGGGAGGGAGACTGAGGGTACCCAGGGTGTTTCAGCCTTACAGAAGGGGCTCGTTCTGTTCAGAATTCTGGGTGTTTCACAAAGTGTACCGCGTGCATATTTCTCTTTAACCTTCTTTTTATTGCATCGCGACGAGATCAAGGGTTACTTATATAGCACAATAATACCAGCCACGGGCTGCATCAGAAGCTTCTCAGCCGTAATAACTAAAGACATGTATACGTATATTTTAGCCATTAAGGAGAAAACCCTGCCAGAATGCATTACCTTATTTTGGGATGTAAAACTTTGAAGCACAAACCTAAGCTTCATAGTACTGCAAAACAACTCTCAGGGGACAGGAGGATTTCCATAACTAAATTAAACAATGGGCCATCCAGGCTACTTGCAAGGCTGCTGCAGTGGCCGAAATTGGGTACTGTGCATAAAACATGAACTCTGCTTTGTAGCTTTAAATTGGTTCTTTCATTAGGGGAGCAGCTCTGAGCCAGCTAATGCCACACAACAGCGTGATCTATCCCTAAAGTGGGGAGGATTTATGGGAACTGAGTGCTGAACTCAAGGCAGCTCATCCATCATGTTTTGAGCACAACCCAGTGGGCAGAGCACAGGACTGTAAATCTGGGAAATCACCATGCCTTGATTTCCCTGCAAAGCGGGGTGGCAGCAGAGGTGTCAGTTGGGGAACACACCAAAATCCGAGGAAGACGAGGAGGGGAGCTCTGTGTGCTGTCCAGCACGTGCTGGTGGCCGTGTTCTGCAAACACTCCAGCTTATCTGAAGGCACGTGGTTAAAATTGCCCCTGGTTTTAGCACCTGGGCAGGCAGTGGGGCTCTGTGGCTTTGCAGGGGCAGTGAAGCTGCTGCTCAGCATCCCTGAGGGAATCTCAGCCCGGGATGCAGCACGTGGTGTGGGCGAGCAGCAGCTTTGTAAGAGCGAGGCACTTAGGAGAACAGCAAGCACGATGGCAGTAAAAGGCAATCAGAATATTGATTCTTTTTTACATACAGATAAGCCTGGAGCTGTAACAAACCCGGGGTTTCCTAAAACGGCTGGAACATTGCTAGGCTGTTTATCTGGCTGGGAGACACAAAGGGATTTCAGATTAAAAGGGAGTTTCAAAGCATCAGGGCTTACCTCTGTATTGAAAACATGTGGATCTGTACCAGGGTATGGATCCTGCAGCCACTCAGATTCTGTAAATATGCATTGTCTGGCCGTGTGGGACAGATTTGTCCTCAGTGTAAGCGTGGGAAGCAGCAGAGCTGCACTGGAGATGAATGTGCCCAATTACGAGTGATAAAATCAGCCGTTGTTTGGGGCACAGAGCACGGTGCTGAGGGTTCAGCAGAGCAGGAATAAACACCATATAACAAACCTCAAACCCTTCCCTGCACAAGGAAATTCAGCTCTCTAATTGCTTTTTTTTCCCTTTTTTTTTCTTTTTTGTCCCAGACAGTGTAACCGAAGTCAAGACAGACATTTACGTGACGAGTTTTGGCCCTGTCTCGGACACAGACATGGTAGGTGCCCCTGGCTGGTCGCCTCACGGGGAGGGATGGCTTCTCCTCAGCTGCTCTAGATGTGTCCCACCCTCATCTCATCCCAGGACAAATGTGGGATTTTCCTAAGTGGCAAGAGCTGGTGTTATCCCGATTCCAGGGGTAGACAGGGGTTGTTTCTCAGGGGTTGTGTTTGGGCTTTTGGAAACCAGTTGATAACTGGAAGAAGGAAGGTGCTCCCTAGGAAGAGG
The DNA here is from genome assembly GCA_013397915.1 of Daphoenositta chrysoptera. Taxonomy (NCBI): domain Eukaryota; kingdom Metazoa; phylum Chordata; class Aves; order Passeriformes; genus Daphoenositta; species Daphoenositta chrysoptera. The sequence continues at coordinate 206,074 of VZRO01001729.1, forward strand.
GGAGGATGCCAGAACCAGGCCTGGTTTGGTGGCAGTGAGAATGATTTGCCATCAAACCATCCTCAGTGCCTGAACCAGAAGGGAGGCAAAAGAGAAAACAGAAAAAGCATGAACTGACTGCACTATTTTGACATGTTCAGGGAAAATTATTAATGAAAAGGCCTGAGGTCTGAATTTAGGCTTGTATTCCCACAACAGTTTGTCTTCTAATTAAAACAGGACTGTGGAGCATAATTAATAGTGAGGTTTCTCCACAGCATTTCTTGCAGCTCGTATTCCACACGCACCCGGAGAAGGGCTGGCTGTGGGTGGCTGCTCAGGAGTTCAAGGATGCCACGTGAGGACAGGTGTGCATTCAGGACTGAGTCCCTCCTGCATGTCCAGCCCCTGAGGTGACCTGGTGCTGGCACAGCCCAGTCCAGTGCTGGGCAGTCCGTGCCATGGAGGGAGCCCATTTTGGGAGAGGGAGCCCATTTAGGGAGAGGGAGCAGGCTGGAGCAGTGTCCTATGGCTCTCATGGCCCCTCCAGAGATGCAAGGGTTTCATTTTCTGGGCTGGCATGGCCTGAACATCTCTCCAGCTGTCCCACAGCCATCCTGTGCTGGCAAGCAGAGGAGTTGGGGGAGAATAAAACCTCTGTGTTTTATGGAAGTGCTCTCTCCATCACTCAAATCGGTGTTGCTTTGGGAAGACCACTCCCTCCAGGGTAAGAAGTTAAGTTGGTGTCAGTGTAATCAAGATTATGAACCTCATCTGAGTTCTCCCTCTCTCTCTCCCTGCTTTCCTACCACAGCAGAGACCCATAATATATTCAGCAATCGTAGCCCTTGGGGAGTATCTGATAATTACTTCCAAGGTGGAGCATATTTGATTAAGGGAGTGTGTATAATGAACTGTGAAGGAAAAAAAAATATGAGGTATTGAAAAGAGGAAGGTATTCTCTGCAATGTGATTTGACAAAATGAATTTAAAATTAGGAAGACAGTTAAGGAATAATAAATTATTTCCCCTCCGCGTGCTTTCGTTCCGTGTATTTTACAAATGCATAGCGAATGCGTTTTAGCTGTGCTGCCAAAAGTGAGGGAGAGGAACCCCATCTCCTCGGGAGGCGTGGGGAGAGGCTGCTCTGGGGCCTCCTTTCATCTCGGGAGCGGGGAAGTCCCTCCTTTGCCCTGGCACCTGCCTGGTGCTGGGCTCCCCCTCCCGCCGCCGGGACTCCGAGCCCCGCGAGCGGCTCCGGCGCATCCCCAGCCCGCAGTTACGGGGATGGAAAAGCTGCTGTGGGGAGCAGGCAGGGAGGAGGAGGAGGAGGAGGAGGAGAATGTGGAGGAGGAGGAGGATGTGGAGACCTTTTCACCGAGGTGCTCCAAGGGACTCCTGATCTGTCGTTTGGTTTGGAGAGCAGAGCCTGGTGGGACCTGACGCGCTCCCCGATCTGCGGTACCGAGCTCTCGCAGCTTCGCCTCAGTCCCAGGGAAATTATACAAAGGAAAACAAGAATTGGAGGGGATTTTTTTGTTCTGTGGATGGACTCTGAGGACAGAGTCAGAATTGGTGTTCTCAGTCACTTCTGTAGGCAGAGAAGAACATAACACAGAACTAAGTGTGCTCCTTGGGAGGGGTGAGTTGGGAATGATGCTTTTATGGAAAGAAGCCTAGAAAAGAGGGCAAGACACTGAACATGATTTCTCTTTCTTTCACAAATGATTCCTAAGCATTAAAGAAGAAAAGCAGGGCCTTGGAAGTTGTTAAAAATTTTTTGCTTCTTTGTCTGGCACTTTTTAAATAGGAACAGGGAATGAGAGAGCTCTTCTCCTGAAAAGGACTCTTCCCAAACCTCCAGGGACTGCACACAGGCTCATTTATTTGGGTTTATCCCAAGAAATAACAAATTAAAGACCACTTCCATGAAGGGGCAAAACACCTTGTACAGGGCAGAGCCCATGGGAACGTGGAATCTCCTCTTTCCTTCCCCCAGCCAAGCTCCAGAAGGTTCTTATTTGAGCAGGGGTGGCTCCATGGCCAGGGAGCAGGGATGGATTTATTTATGGAGATGCTTCCATTCCACTGCCATCTGCTGCAAAACCTGTAGGAATTTCTCTGTCCTATAGGAAAGCGATGCACAGCAGTTTTTAAGTGCTGCTGAGAAGTGCTGCAGGAAAGGAATCACTCACAATGATAAGTTTAGTTGGTCCTGCAGCCTCCAGGAACCTGTAAATAAAGATTACGAGTCTGCAGCAGCAGGGAGAGGAAGAGCAGTTGGGATAGACAGGTTTTCCAAAGACCCCATCTCTCTCTAAAAGTGGTTTCTGAATCTGCATTCACTGAGAGAGGAGCTGGCCTTGGCTGCTGGGGTTCAAAGAGGTGCTTTTAACTCCCCCAGCTGGAATTTGGCCCAGGAAATGGATCTCTGCACTGGCAGAGAGAAGAAAAAAGAGAAAAAAAAAAAAAAAAAGAAAAAGAAAAGAAAGAAAAAAAAAGAAGGAAAGGGAAATAAAACAGGGAAAAGAAGACAAAGTCACAGGATCTTATAATGCAAGTCTGTGAAGTCCTCGATTCAATGATTTTCTAAAGGTGGCCTGGGGAACAAAATAACATTAAGACAATGTCATGCAAGTTTCTTTCTTTCTTTTTTTTTTTTTTGAATTGATGAGCAGGGATATAATTACCAGCATCCTGGCCAGATTCAATCTCCAGGATCTTTATTTTTGCCTTCTAAAATACCAGTGTAGCTGCACGTAATGGCCTTCCTCCCCTGAAACACCTGGGTAGAGGTGGTGGTGCAGCAGGGCTGCCCCAGCTGTGGCCACCCGAGGGCTCAGAAACACTGACACGCACATTTTGACATCACAGGTTAAGTCATTATCCGAAATGTGGGGAATCCCATCTGTTCTGCACTGCTGCTAATCCCTGCTTCCTGTTGCACCACACCTCACGTCACCCCAGCTGTGCCAAAACCCACTTTGCTCTACCACTGAAGACACCACCTCTCGAATCACCTCGTTTGCAATGAAATGAGCAAAACACAGCTTATTTCTCTCTCCTCTCTCCCCGAAGGAATACACCATTGACGTCTTTTTCCGGCAGTCCTGGCGAGACGAGAGGCTGAAGTTTGATGGTCCCATGAAGATCCTTCCCCTGAACAACCTGCTGGCCAGCAAGATCTGGACTCCTGACACGTTCTTCCACAACGGGAAGAAATCTGTCGCCCACAACATGACAACCCCCAACAAGCTGCTGCGCCTGGTGGACAATGGCACCCTCCTGTACACCATGAGGTGAGTCTGCGTCTCCTGCCAGGGAATTCCAGCTCCCTCTGCACACGCAGGGACCTCGGGGTGCATCCCAGCAGGGTTTATGCAGGTTTCCACCAACTCTGTTAGCACATGGGAGTCCCACCCTGCTGCGTTCCCTGCTCTCCTGGTTTGCCGCCTGTGTACCATCACTGAGCCTCAGGTTGGCACATTTTTACAGGTACACTTTTCCTCATCATTTACATCGATTTTTTTGCTTTTTTGTGCCGAGGTAGAAGTGTTGGGATCTATAGTTCGTGAGGTTGATGCGCCACCTGGCTTAATTTTCTTCCTGACCTGTGATGGGATATGAATCAGGTATCCAATGCTGGTATGGGAACATTAAGATGGGAGAATTTGTTATTCTCCAGCAGCTTGAGAACAGATCTCAATTTGTTCAGCGTGTTACAGCAGAACCATTTCACACATCTAATGAGACCAAGCTTGCTTGTGACAACAATGGGGTTGTTTTTTCCCACTTTGTGCAATAAAAATATCCAAATCTATGTGATCAATGCACATCATTAGGGAAAAAACCAACAAACAGCTAATTAAAAATTGTGATTTGGAGAAGCCAGGGTTGCAGGAGCCAAAGGTTATAAATGAAACAACAAGCTGCTGATAAATGCACGAGGAAGGTGTTGAGTTGGTTTTGGCAAGGTGTAAATCTTTGTTTTAAAAAATTCTTTTCTCTGTCTCCATCTCCAAGCCAAAACAGGCTTCATTGTGGATTCTGTGTGCTGAGATGCTGCACTTTCACCTCTGTTTTTGAGGACCAGGCAGAATTTCATCTCTTCATAGTTAAACTGGCTGTGAATCTACATGGTGTCAGCAAGTTTTACAGCCTACATTGATAAACAATGCCTTGCTTTTGTGCAGCAGTTCTCAAATATGAGCTAATCCTGCCAGTGCCCTGGGGGTTTAGGTCTCCACACATCAGTGATCTCACATTAAGGCAGATGGGGTAAATGAAGGGAAAAGCCCAACTTGACTTAAGGGTTCCATTCTGCTCCCAGCTCTCTGACCTGCAAGAAGACAACTCACACTCTCCCCCCGTTTGTATCATTGTCTGACTGTGAAGTATTACAGGAGCTGCTGGCATAAGACAGCAGAAAAAAAAAAAAAAGACTCAATTTCAGAGCTTTTATATCATTTCACTACTTCTTTATTCAGCAAACAGCCATTAGCTTCAGCAAGTTTTGTGTGACTAAGAAAGTATTGGATTTATTTTTCCATTCAGGGCTGGGCAGGTGCCAGGATGGCAGCAGCATCATGAGACTCTTGGGAATGAGCTTCTGGAAGAAAAGAGAGTCTTGGGATTTTTTAAAATTAATTCAAACCATCCTTCAGTTTAGCTGTCTGCTGAAGAACTGGGGAGTGAAGGAGCTTCTCTTACATGTGCTCCTGCCCCCCCTAAATACATCTCTAGGCCTTTGTGAGAGGTGAGGAGCCCACTCAGAGGCTGAGGGCTGGGTATGAGACCTTTTGCCCTGTGTTGAACTGCACAGAACCAGGAGCTCGTGTGCACAGAGATCTTTTCTGTACCCAGTGTGTGAAGCCCAGCTGGGGCTCTGGGCACCTCCTGGTGCTGGTGATGTGGTTAGAGCTGCCCAGGTGCCCACAGTGAGTTGGGACAAAGCAGGACTCCTCTGGGATTGCAATTAAGCACATCCAAGATGGGATGTCTGTCCTGGGGCATCTGATGATTCCCTTTTTTGCTCTTGGTGCCTGCTCAGGACCACCAGAGTCTCTTTTGAGTGGGCTATTAGAAAGGAAGATGCAAGGGCACAGGCTGCAGGGCCAAGATCATGCCTCAGGCTCAGACAGCAAGTCCTACCTGTCTTTGCCACTGAGGCACTCCCACCTCAATTTCCCTGTCAAATGATAACGAGGGTACCACCCTCCCTTGTTAACAGCCTTGAAACCTCCTCCCAGGGAAGGGCTGGAGGGAGTCTCTTGTTTTCTGTCCCAGTGATGCATTTACTGTCCTCCTCCATGCCCAGGGACATGCATGTGTGTCCTTCTTAAAGGCAGGAGCAGGACCTTGAAGCCAAACTCACACAGCTGACATCAAGTACAAATACCAAAGGGGTGCTCTGCTGGCTGGGGAGAGAGTTTGGACTTCCTCCAGATTTCCAGTGGCCTGGCAGCACTGCCCAGGTGATCCCTTGCAGGCTCAGTCTGACTCCTGAGAACCTCCTGCTCCTTTCCCTCGTCCCAGCCAATATCCTTGAGGGATCAGCTCTGCTGATGTGCAATTAGAGGCACGTCTCTTGCTATTTATCCTGCTGGGAAAGCCAACTTCTCTTAGTCAAGGCTTACAGTTATAGATGAACTTGCTCTGGTGGAACAGCAAGCCTGACACATGCATCCAGCAAAATTACACCTGTGTGACAATATTTATAGCTCCTGGAGAGAGCCTCTTTATCACTGACCTGAGCTCCCAGGAGCTGCAGAGCAGCTGGAGCCGAGCATCCAGAGATTTCCTTCAGTCACGGCACATCCTCCTCAGGGATCAGTGCAATGTCACAGTGCACAGCCCTGGCCACTGGCAGGCCTTGGCACCTGGGCCACAACACAACCTTTGTGACACACTCTGAACTGCGTTTCTCCCTTCCCCAGCATGGCTGATCCCTCTGCATCTTCCCTGCTCCTCTGGCTGCCTCAGAGGGCACGGGGAGTACAAGTTTATTCTGTAGCCCTGCCCCTGCAGTCTCTTTTTGTGGAGCTCCTACACGATCCAAGTGGTTCACAAAAGCCCAGCTATGGTCTCTAAGCTCTGGTGTCAGACCTGAGTGCGACAACCTGGGAATTGTGCATGGATTTACATAAGGAAGAGACAAAAGCTCAGCTGCTGCAGCCATCTCTGGATGTGCTCTCTGGCTCAAAGTGTGTGGGGCACAGAGATAATGTTCTGGTTCTTCCTGGCCTTGAAGCATATAAAAATAGTGAAAGTTTAATGCTGTGCTGATGGGATTCAACTTTGTGAATCAAGGCTTTAAAAAGCTCTTCTGCTCTTAACAGGGCCTGTCAGAATGGCGTGTTGAGGCTTTGTGGTTATTGTCACAGTGGTTCCCAGACAATGTGTGCTCAAGTTCTGCACTTGGAGGATGTTTTCTTTACCTGTCAGGCTGACACATTCACTGCACGCCCAAAGGCTCTGCCTCGAGAGCCTGTGCTGCTGAAGACAGCGTGCAGTCCTTGGAAGGAGGGTCTGTGCTCCCTCAGCTGAGGCAGGGGCAGAGCAGGGGCAAACCTGAGCCCAGGACACGTGCAGACCTACAGGGGCTGGGGAATCCCAGAACAGACCCTCTACCTACAGGGTCTGAGCTTCCCACGCTGCCTTTTGAAATCACAGAGCTTTGCACTCTCTCCCTCAGCAAAGGTTTTGGGGTGTCTTTACTGGCTGGGGTTTTTTTAGCCCCCAGGCAACCTGTGATTGCTGCAGGCTTTGCAGCACCCTCCCACACGATGGAGGTGCAGCCTGTCTGCAGGAGCAGCAGCTGGGACACCCCAGCACCAGCTCTCCTGGGCTGTTTGTCTGTGTCCCACCCCAGGGCTGAGCCTAGAAAACATCACAGACAGATCCAGGTAGACCAGAGCTTGGCTGGCAACAAGGTGAGGTTTGCTCCAACTTTTCCCTGCCAGAGCAGATCCAAAGACAGCAATGATCTGTTTTCCAGGCTTGGCTTTGTGCAGGCAAACTTTTTTAAGGAAACTGTCCCAGGAGGGAGAAATCTTCAGAGAACACCTTATCTCACTGCGTTTCTGCCATCATGGGCTGAAATCTCCAGGGGCTGGGGGAGGATGGAAGTGAAATCAGTGCTTCAGACCCAGCACAAGGATCCTAGAAGCAATTTGGCTTTCAAGCCCAAACCCCGGCAATTAAACCTAACCTAGATTCTCCCACAGCCTAAACCGTAAACACTGCTTGGCCTGACTGTGGTTATTAATGAACCTCCTGGAGAAGAAATCAGGACAAAACTCCAGCAGCATCCCTGGCATAAACAAAGCCAGCCCTGCCGTGCAGGGTGCTGTCATGTTTTTGTACCACTCGCACGCCGAGGGATTATTACATTTGCGTCCCAGAAATGGGGCTGAGCTCCTGGCTCATCCTGCAGCTGCACGCAGGTAACGACAGGGGCTCTAATGACACATCAAAGGCTTTGCTAAGCTCCCGGTAACCATGAGAACGCAGCTGAAGAGGTTTGTTATCCCGTCAGCCCTGGCACTGGGATGTTTAGCCTGATTCACGCTTCTTGCCATTGTGTTGGCGCAGTTCAAAGGACTTCCCGTGACTTTATAGAGAAAAAAAAACCACCGTTTCTGTCCTGGCTGTTCCACTTTTGGTGCCATTGTGCCGGCAAAGTGAAGAGAAAACATGAGGAGTTTGGGGTTTGTCTTCAAGACAGCTCTGCATAAGTTACTGCAGGTGCCTGGGACAGACGAGCCAAAGGATAGGACTGCTGGGTGCTGTGATTTCTGGCAGCTTGGCTATTTTTTGTGTGCTCTTTAGGCTTTCTGAGCACATTTCAGGGCTCCTGGATGTGAATAGCCCATCAGAGCAATGAAGCAAAACCCAGTGGCTCTCTGGCCATCAGCTCTCTCGCACAGGATAAGGGGCACAGATGAGAATTTCTGCAATAAACCCTTTTATCCAAGTGCTGCAGAGGCTGTGGTAATTGTCTGGGAAGGGAGAGATGTTCCTTGTGGTTTGTCATTTTGACGTTTTGTGTGTCACCTGTGAACCTGCTGACCTGTGGCTGGCTGAAGCTGCTGAACCAGACTCATCTCGCTGGAAAATGATGCAACTTTTCCTTTTTTTATTGAATTTCAGGAGACTTAAAACTCCTTCACTTGTAGGTGGAGAAGTGGCAGATTAGGTTGCTTTTTCAGTGGTTTTTTGGTGGATTTATTGTTTTATTGCTTGCTGGCTCAGCTAATAAAACAGGCTTTAGATTTAAAATGCAGCTGCTGCATCCCCAAACACAGAGAGTCACCCAGCATCCACATGAAGTTGTCTGGTTCCCTTGACAGCACTTGCTGTTGTTGGCCATGGCCTGGAGAGGGCAGGAGGGTATGGCCAAGGCCAGTCCCTGCTGCTGTCCTGATCTCTAAATTACACAAACCTACTTTTCCCACGATCTGCAGTGCTTGGGGTCACTCAGCTTTATTCAGAGTGGCTGATGGTCACAGGCAACACTCGCCGACAGTGCAGTGGATGGAAAAAACTTTTCTGGGTTTTTTGGGGACAGTTCAGGATACACCAGAAGGAAGGCATGGTCAGAGATGAGATCCTTTGGAAAAGCCAACTTTGGGAACTCCCAGCTCAGAGCCTTTTGAAATCATAAAGCAATGAGTGAAGCAGATGAAAAAATAGGAAGGTAAAAAGGAAAATTCTGGTGTAGGCTGCTGAGGGAGACTGGGGAAGTGCATCAGCATTTCCCTGACACAAGTGACAGTGACAAAAGGAGAAGCAAAAAGTCCATTGCAGTTGGAAAAGACACAGAACGAATTGAAGAATGAGATCTGTGAGAATATGCTTGACAGGCTTACCAGCCACGAGCTCCCCAAGTGAATTTTGAGCTGGCTGAAGAGAACATCACAAAAGAAACAAAACAGGAGGAGCAAGGCAGTCGAGTCCAGCTGCCAGGTTTTCATACCTGCTTCTTGAAATCCATATTGGAAAAGAGAGGCATCAGAGCAAATGAGCAATTTGTTCATGGTGGCCTTTGAGTGTCGAGGAGAAAATAATTACAACACTGTGCTTGTAGGCTTGTCAAAATCCCTGTCAGGCTTCAATGAGTCTTGACTGAAGCCTGAAGATCAGGTCTTCTTCTCTTTCATGTAGAACAGGAGCTTTCAGTGCAGTGATGAAGAAGAGATGGTCAAGTCAGACAGTGATTTGTGTCCAAGCAGTTGCTTTGAGCACACAGTGGTTCCTGGCTTGGCTGAGAAAGCCCAGCTGGAGCCAGACGTGAAGCAAGCAGGACAATCAGCATCCCCTCTCTGTCAGGGTATTGTCAGGGTATAATATTATTACTATTCAGAAGGAACTGGCACACTCACTGTAGGAAAGGTCCTTGGTCTCTAGCACACTGAATTTTATTATGCCAAATGTAAAAAACAGTCCTCCTTTCTTTTTTTTTTTTTTTTTTTTTAATAGAATCATTTAAGGTTTGTCTGCCTGAAAGAAATAACCTTTATTTTTATTTTATTTCATTTCCTTTTTTTTTTTAATTTTTATTCTTTGCTTTCAGCAAACAAAACCCAAAGCCTTTATTTTTTCAGGGTTTATTTTGCATTTGATTAAGCCTTGGTATTTTCTGTGAAGAATAACTTAGCTGAACATTTTTCTAGCCGAAGGAAAATATCTCAATAGAAGCTTCTTGACCTGAGTTTTGCACAAGCCACCTTCACTCTGTGCAGTTGCCCTTTGCATCCACATGTTGCTGCTGTTATGGTTTTTTGCTGTTTTGCTGAGCCGTCAGAAGTGAGTCCTTTTTTTTCCCTACAAATGCTTCCTTCAGAGAAGATTGTTTTAGGCATCTCCTGGGAAGTTGTCTCTCCTGGCTGCCTCTCCCTGGCTGCACGCTTTGCAGTACTCCAGGAAGGAACATGAGCTCCCTTTTTTTGGAACCCTTTATAATGGACCCTTTTATGCCTGGCCCTGTATTCTGCAGCACGCTGCTTTTATGGCTGTGCCTCCCTCACAAAGCTGCTTCCTGACAAGGTATCCTGCCAGGACTCGGTGGGTTTGGAAAGCACCAGGTGTCCTGCAGGCCCCGGGCAGCCCCAGGACGGGCAGTTCTGCACCTGCTGCAGCATCCTGGGCAGAGCTGCCAGCGAGGGAGGAGCCCGGGAGGTGGCACCAGGGTCCCGCAGGGACAGGGGGTGTCCTGCCCTGGTGGCTTCATGGGTCTGGCTGGCTTTGGACAATCTGCCAGCCCTCAGCTCCCTCCAGACCGCCAGGCCTTTCCCTCTGCTTTCCAGCGTGTCCCTGAGGCGTCCCTGGCCCCGGGAGCTCTGCTCATGGCACACAAGCAAACAGGAGTCCTGGGCTCCGGCAGATTTCCCCATTGCACTGAGGGGGTGAAGATGAACTCGATCCATAGGGTCACACTTACACCATGGAAAAGGCTGCCAGCTGTGTGTCCTGCTGTGCCCTCCTCAGCTGGGAGACCCCAAGGCTGGTGAGCACCTCGAGGCCTCTGTCAGAAGGGCCAGCCTGTCCCTGAGCAGCCCCTGTGCTTTGTCCTGCAGGCTGACCATCCACGCCGAGTGCCCCATGCACCTGGAGGACTTCCCAATGGACGTGCACGCCTGCCCCCTGAAATTTGGGAGCTGTAAGTACCCCCAGCAGGCTCTGCAGAGCTGTGCAGAGCTGAAGAGCAGTCCTTTGCATGGCTGGTGTCACACAGTATTTTAGGAACAGCGATACTCACCATTGCTAATGATAATGTCACCAAAAGTTTCTTCTGGTATCTCACACGTGTAATTCTTGCCATCACTGAGCGAGTCTGTGCTCAACTCAGGCTTACAGGATGGGTTAGACACCCCTGGTTTTGCTGTAAATTCATTTAGAAAGTAGCCAGGTGGGGATCTGTCACTTCTCCCAGGTAACAAGAACAAGTGACAGGATGAGAGGAAATGACCTCAAGTTGTGCCATAGGACATTTAGATTGAATATTAGGAGAAACTTCTTCACTGGAAGGGTGGTCAACCATTGGAACAGGCAGCTCAGGGAAGTGGTGGAGTCACCATCCCTCAAAGTGTTCAAAAAATGTGGGGTTTGGGCACCTGGGGACATGGGCTTGGCAGTGCTGGGTTAAGGGTTGGACTCGATAATCTGAGAGGTCTTTTCTAACAGTAAGGATTCTGTGATTATAAATCTGAATTGTGCTTTTCCTTCATCACAAGGGGATGCTGGAAAGACAGATTTGGGACAGCAGTGGTGGCTGCTGCTGGGTGTCCCATCCTGCCAATCTGTGCAGAGCTGAAACACCTGGTTCCTCTGGCTCTGTGCTCCAGTGGAGCTTACAAACCCCTTGCCCCTCTTCAGTCTGTCAGGCAGGCTGCTCTCAAGTGAAACTCTGGGAACCTCAGTCCCAGCAGCCAGGGATCCTGGTTTAGGGAAGATTTGCAGGCTGCTGGTGAGTTGAAAGCTGCTCCCAGCCTCCCAGGCTTGCAGCTGCTCAGCTGCTTGGGCTGCCCATAGAAGTTCCCTTATCTCTCCCATATGCAAGTTCAAATTAATTTGGTTTTGTTCCTAAAGTGAGTGGGAGCCAAACCCCAAGACCCTGGTTCAGCATAATCTGAAAATAAACATCCTAGTCTGGCTCTGCCTGGAGTCTTTTCCAGGCCCAACAAACTGAGCACCACTCTGAGTCTGTATTTGTGTCAGGTGAGAGAGTTTCCCACCTCCAGCTAAAGAATGAGCCCACACCAGTAACTCCCAGAGAAACCCCAACCTTCCCACACTGACACTTCCTTCCTGTAGCCATCTGGGAGCTAACTGAGGACAAAGGTGAAAAGTTTGATTGGCAGCAGAAGAAATCATGTTTATCATGTGCATCTGCTCCCCTGCTTCATGACAAGCTGTACCCATGAAAGTGGATTATTCAGAACTACCAAATTTCTTAGGCAGCACCTAATTAAATGTAGAACTCGTTGCCACAAGACATCACCGAGGCCAGTGAAATAGCAAGCCTTAGAGAAGGATGAATTATTAATGTTAATTGACCTTGTGAGGAGGGATATAAAATCTCCCACCTCAGGCCTAAACTCTGGGATTATTACAAGACTTGCAGGAAGGCAGATTACTCCACATCTAATTGCTTTTAATGTTCCTTGGTGAGGAAAAGAGATTAATGTGTGTATTTCTGCTGGAACACCCTTTGGGGTTATAATTTTTACTGATTTGACCTCTGAATGATGAGAGTTTTGAGACAAGGAGCTCAGAAAGCTGCCCCCGGTTAACATTAATGTGACTTTTTCTAAAGCACCCACACAGCATCCGAGCTCACCTCTCCTGTGCTGGAGTGGGATTAAACCAGTGTTTTCACTAAAAAGTCATTGACAGCTGGAAGCTGCTCGTTTTCAAGAAGCTTAAAGTGGGTCAGATTTGTAATTAGAAGGACAATGCCAGTGCCAGACACATGCTGCTCAAAGGATGCTGAGTTTGCCTCACAGACCATTTTCTGCTGATCCCCACAGCCCAGAAGGTTCAGCAGCAGCCTTCTGTCCCTGGGCCACCACGGCAGCCCCTGAGGGGGGCAGGCAGAGACTCTGCAGGAGAATTAAGGGCATCAGGCATTCCAGAGAGCTTCAGCTGCCCACCTGCATCATCCCTCAGGCCGAGTGTAGTGGAGGGATGGCTCTGCCTCTCCCCCTGCTCCCTGGAGGATGAATGTGCACTGCAGAGAGCTGTCCCTAAGCCATCACGGGACATTTGGACAGCAGCTAGCTGAGACTAGGGGAGCAGGAGATGTTGCTGAACTCACCAGCTCCTCTAAATGTCCACGAGCTGTCCTTGTTTGGATTGGATTTTGCATTGCAAACGAGGCATTGACTGAACCGAAGCAGCTGCCTGGCATTAAACGTGTTCCAAGCATCCATGCCATGCTTGTGTGACATCAAATACCCTTCTGTCCCAGACAGCCAGATGTGTGGATAACTGAATTACCAGGAACGATGGCAATGGAACGGCGGGCAGGTTCCTTTGGTGGGCTGAGAGGGGATGGATTGGGACTGTAGAGCAGGAGGTGTTGCCCATCAGGTGAAAGCAGCAGTGGCAGAGCTCTGACGGAGGGTGGAAGGCTCCAGAAGCATGTCGAGAGCTGGAAGGAGGGGTGGGAAGAGCAGAGTGTTGCACATGGGGTGAGAGGGGCCAGCCTGCACCAGGAGGGCTTAGGCAGCACTCTGGCCTGCTGAGAAACGTTGGGTGATCATCAAAACCAACTCCCCCTGCTTTGCACAGCCCCTGCTTAGCACTGAACAGGTTTGCCAAAACCTACGGTGCAGGGATAACAGGGGTTGTTCTAAAAAGATCACAGAAATGTGGTTTTCTCGGGACACAATCTTCCACAAAGCAGGAGCTGAGACATTTCTCTGCTAGACCTGACACATCGCTTGACCTGACCCCAGCCAAAGAATTCCTTCGTGTCTTAACAGGAGAAGCTGGTGGGTAAAAATGAACCAAAGGCTTGGTTTAGTGAACTTTGCTCTTGCTTAAAAAAATGGTGCAGAGTTGGGTAGGGACAGGAGTTTTGGGCATTATGGGGAGATATAGCTCCTAGCAGAGTCTGGAGAGACTCAATTTTTGGATAACCACAGGACTGGCAAAACCCAGAGCGTGTGGGCACTCTTGAGAGGGGGACTGGCTGTGAGGACAGAGCAGGGGCTCGGTCACAAACACAGGGAAAAAGCATTTTGGTGTGAGAGGACAGCACCTCCAAATCTGAGAGTCTTGGAGAGGGTTGCCTCTGAGTGGGGATAAAGACTTTTAACTTTTTCTATTTAACCTGAAATGTAGCTGCCTTTGCATCCGGCCTTTGTTGCCAGTTGCTGCCAGCAGGACTTTCCCTGTCCCTGGCACAGCAGGGCTGTGGCTGTCCTGCTGCCCCAGCATCCTGCTGGCCTGGATGCCTCCCTGTGTTGTCCCTGCTTGGAGCCAGCCCTTGCAGAGTCAGCACGTCACAGGGCCAGCCTGTCTCTCAATGACAGAGCTCTGCCCCTCTCCAGCTCCCTCCCAAAAACCCCAGCTCGCTCCTGCTCATTTGATTTAACAGTTGTTGATCTGCCTTGGTCTCTGGCCATGCTTGGCTGTGCTCAGCCATGTGGCTCTGAGGGATGCACAGCAAAGATTCATTTGGCTACAGGCTAATTTTGGTATATTTTAGGACAGGCAGAAGCACAGACCTCGTTCTTCTCCCTCCTCTGCAGATGCCTACACGAAGACAGAGGTGATCTACACCTGGACCCTGGGGAAGGATAAATCCGTGGAAGTAGCCAAGGGTGGATCTCGCCTGAACCAGTATGACCTGCTGGGCCATGTGGTTGGCACAGAGATGGTTCGATCCAGCACAGGTATTTCTGGGACTACAGTGTGGGCTGAGCTCCTCCTGGGATGTGAGATGGAGCTTGGAATGCCACGGTTTGGAATCATTATAGAGGCAGTCTAGGACCACAGCACTTCCTAAGGCAGGAGAGTGTGGCCGGTGACATCTTCAGCAGTCACCAAGAGGCAGCAAAGAGTTTGTTTTTCAGTGGTTTCCACTGAAAGAGCCTCATTGCCCACAGTCTTTGGGAGAACTGATCTCAAGCATCTCAAAATGAGCTGCTGTGTGGAAAATTTGCCCCGCGTTGTCCAGCTGGTTTGTGGTGCTGTGGGTTCATTTGTCTTGGATTCCTTTCCAAGCCCTCAGGAAAGCGCTGCAGGCAGGGGAGGCGAAGGCAACATAATGTTCAGTGTGATTTTCACTGCATCTGCTTGCATAAATATTATCATAACTAATAGAAGATTATCCCAAACAAATGTTTCCTCTGATTAATGACCAATATTAATCATCTTTCTCTCCCATCTGCTGCTCCTCCCTTCCCCTCTGAATCCAGGTACTGGTAGCTTCTGTTATCTCATGTGTGTCTCTTATATTTCTTTTTTTTTCCTTTTATTTTTTTCCCTCTGTATGCACCAGTAGTTCTCTCATTTGAGGATATTTCCTCTCTGGTGCACTTGATTTTAATAGTGTCTGTCTGTAACAACTCATTTCACCTCCCTTGGGGAAATGTGGGGAGCCCAGGGAACTAAATGTCATAATATCTGGCCCATCTCTCTACTTAAGTTGTAGTAAAATGTACAGATGAATAACCTGGAGTGGTAAGAAAGCTGCTAAAGGCTCCTGTGTGTAATGATTTAGCAGAGCCACACTCACAACAAAAAGGCACAGTAATCCCACAAAATACCCAAAGCTTTGAGGGCAGGAATAGGACATTGAGGGAAAATAGGGACAGCTGCCTCTTCGGTTCACAGGTCAGACCTTTAACAGCAGAACTTGCCTTGATTTGTGAGATGGTTACACTGAGGGAAGGTGGGATATTTTCGGGATTGTCGGAGAAAATAAAATCCTGTGTCCTGAAATCCTGTTAAAGCACTGTTGGGGTCTCTCCAGGCTTAAGGGGTTTTACTCACAGAGTGGGATGGGAGCAGGGTCAGGAGAGACCCGCAGGGCCCCCTTGTGCCTGGGGCAAAACAGGGAAAGATTTTATTGCCCAGTTGTTGACATTGGTTTGCCTTTGTCCCACACCCGTTTTGTGGTGAATTAAAGCAGACTCAGAGGAGTGTTTTGAAAGGAGAAACGTGATGTGAAAGGTGGGGCACACACCTGGCACGGCACAGCAGCTATGAGTGCCTGCTGCACCCCTGCCCCCCTCCTTCCCACTGAAATCCCACCGAAAAGCTGGGAAGTTTGTTCAGGATGGATCTCTAGAGCAGTGAGCTGGCCCCAGCTGGGGAGCCCCGTGGCTCAGCATCCCTCCCTGGCTCAGCATCCCTCCCTGGCTGTCTCTGCAGGGGAATACGTTGTCATGACCACACACTTCCACCTCAAGAGGAAGATCGGGTACTTTGTGATCCAGACCTACCTGCCCTGCATCATGACTGTCATCCTGTCCCAGGTCTCCTTCTGGCTGAACAGGGAGTCCGTCCCTGCCCGCACGGTTTTTGGTGAGTCTGGGAGCACAGGGGCATCCTCTCAGGTAGGGAGAAAGGGAAATGCAAAGGGAAATACACTGAGCATCAGAGCTGGTCTTTTCCAAGCCCTGACCAGCATTTCTAAGCTGCTGGCCATGCCCCAGGATAGCTTTCAGTGCCTTCCCTGCTCCCCCTGAATCACTGCAAAAATACTCCTGGCCATGTCTCTGCTACAAGCCAAGCCATAAATATTAACAGTAATCAAGGTATTGATCATCTAATTACATCCATTTGGCTGTGTCTGCTTATCTGTGCTGGCTTGAGAGCTGAGCAGAGGATAGGGACACGGGGAGGCATTTAAAGCCCTACCTTTGAAATTGCTAATGTGCCCCTGATCACAGCTCCACATAACAAGTTCCTGGGCTGAGGCAGCATAACTGCACGGTGAATAGAGTGTTATTATCTCCTTCAGCTGCTTTCGGGTCCTCTCACCAAAGCAAAGTGCCAGGCTGGCACTGCACATATATTAATAGCTTTTACAAGCATTTAATAACAGAATTGCTTTGTGCTTTCCTGTCAAGACCTTTAGTTCAGGATCTACACAGGCACGCTCCCAGAGCAGGTGTGATGCTGCAGGATTGTACATCCTGGAAGTAACACTGCCCAGCAGATTCCACCTAACAGAGAGGATATTGCACAAAAATCCCCAAGCAGAGAGGGGATATGTGATTCCTTCCTGTGTTATCCTGAGAATTGCAGTGAAATAGGTTTCCTCAAGCAGCAGCTCAGATTGAGCAGGCAAGAGCTGAGTGAAAAATTAAAACCTACCTGTGTGAAAAATGTCTTTTCTCCCAAATTGCCTTGCTTTCCTATTAAGAAAATAATGAGAACTCCAATTGTTTATTCCTTATTTTTCTGCCCCTTGGAAAGTATTGTCGACAATATTGAATTGAAACTCTTAAATTACCAGGAGTGTGGCTTAAGGGAACTGAAAATTAGTCAATATTTTTATAATGTTTTTAATGCATTTTTAATTGAAAAGCACATTATTGGGGAAAATGGATGGTAATGGTTGCTTGCTTTAATGAAAAAAGCTTTAAAAGACATTTTGCAACAGATCATTTTTTTTAAGATAAATCATTGTGACATTTATTCTGGCAGCTTGGGCCACTGACAGCAGGACCCAGGATCCCAGGTGTCCATCCATGCAGGTCACAAGACATTATTTCCAAAACCCTGAGAGAGCAGTGTTGGATGAGTGGCCAGTTTCTGATCCTCCCCGAGGTTCACAAGCATCTAGCTGTGCTTTGTGCTGTTTTTTTATTATTTTTATTTTGTTGCAAAAGCAGCTAGAGGCTTCTCCATGACATATTCTACGTGAGCTGGGTGCAGCATCATGCAACTTACCCTGCCAGCAGATAAGGAATGCAGTGCAGGTGTCTCCCTGTGAGCCAGGGCTCTCATGGTGAGCAGAGATCCAGTCACTGGAGTTTGGGGAGGGTTAATCTCATCCTCAGGAAGACGTTTGCCGTTGATTGTGCTCAAAACTGAACCAGAATAATGCCCTGAGCAACCTGAAGCTGGCCCTGATTTGAGCAGGGGTTGGACAAACTGCTGCCCAGAGAAGCTGTGGCATCCCTGGAAGTGTTCAGGGCCAGGCTGGAGGGAGCTTTGAGCAACCTGGGATAGTGAAAAGTGTCCCTGCCTGTGGCAGGGGTGGGAACTGATGGTGTCTAGGGTGCCTCCCAGCCCAGGCCATCCTGTGATTTTATGATTCTGTGAATCTGCCCTCCTGCCAGCCTGGCCTGTTCTGTTATTCTACGAGTTACACTAAGGACTTGTTCTGGGCAAGGCTCCCTTCATTACAGCGGGAACGTGGCTGGGGAGGTGGCTCCGAATTTGTCACGAAGGGAGTGGCGGCTGTTCTGAGAGAAACGGGTATGAGTGCAGATCTCACGCCGCCCCTGTGCCCTGCTGTGCCCCCACAGGTGTCACCACGGTGCTCACCATGACCACCCTAAGCATCAGCGCCAGAAACTCCTTACCCAAAGTGGCGTACGCGACGGCCATGGACTGGTTCATAGCCGTCTGTTATGCCTTTGTGTTTTCTGCGCTGATCGAGTTCGCCACCGTCAACTACTTCACCAAGCGCAGCTGGGCCTGGGATGGCAAGAAGGTGCTGGAGGCCCAGGAGATGAAGGTCAGCCAGGGCTGGCGGGGAGGGGGCGGGGAAGAAGCGCTGCCCGAGGGAGCCGTGCCGGGCACAGCAGTGGGTGGCGTGCGGCCCCGCAGCACTCGGGAGGCCGGATGCTACTCACTGAGTTCCCAGCTCGGCTCCTGACCGCAGCGGTTCTTGAGGGGCGGGAGGAATGGCCTGGGGCTGCTCGCTGGGCTTAGCTGCAGGGGG
>VZRO01001729.1:224474-240262 GCA_013397915.1 Daphoenositta chrysoptera
GCAGGGAGCACCCAGGCCTGGCTGCTGGCTCTGCCCTCTGCCCTCTGCACGGCCGTTTGCCACAGGGAACGTGGGTGCATCCGTGCTTTGGGCTTGCTCTGCTGCTGATCTTGTGTCTCCTTCCTTTTCTGCCCAACCCAACCCTCCCAAACCAATGAACCGAGCCAACCCAGCCCTCCAGCCCCATTCCTTGTTGCTAGCATGCCAAAAAACCCAAATACACCCCGTAACAGCCACTGAGCCTTGTCCCCTGGCCAGCTCTGACACCGGTGCCGATGCCCACAGCTGCCAGCAGCTGCTGCTCTGTGAGTGTGGGCACAGAGGGTGGGTGGGAAGCCAGCAATCACAAATGGCAACTGGCAGCAAATTAGTGCTTGGCATCACCCATGTTTTCCCTCCCTGCTCGGGATCAGCCCCTCTGGCTGCTTCCTTCCTGACAGGCTCTGCTACCCCTGCTCGTGCCCCCCTCCCTCTGAACTGATTTAATCTTGGCTGTGCAGAGAAATCGCTTACTGTAGCATGCTGCTCCTTGTTTTTATTTATTGAATCAATTTGAAAATCAGCTTTGTCCTTGTTCTTGGTTCTGGAGCCGTTACATTTTTCTCCTTTGCATTTTAATGTGTTGTTGGAAATTGTTGTGGGGCTGTATGTTAAACACCTGACGGAATTGAAGCAACTTTTGGGAAGACAACAGCCAGTCATCTCTTCTGGTGTGGAGGTCAAAGAAGGTGAACAGAGCCCTCACTGGGTGTTGAATGCCTCTCTCTTGTCTTTCTTGGACTCTCTCTATCTGTTTGCTTTTGCAGCTGTGGTCTGAGCACCAGACTCATGGCAGAAAGTGTCCAGAGGGGTCAGGGGATGGCCTTCCACTTCCGTCATGAACAGTGATGCTAACCTGGCCTCTTGAGATGAGAGAAGCCTTTCCTGAGTCATTGGCATGAGTGAAGAGTCAGGACAGGTCCTCAAAGCCACAGTGTCCCTTTCAGGGATGGGCAAATCAGCACAAAGTCAGGATTCACACAGCCCTGGGCAATTATGTGAACTGGGCGGAAAAAGCAGTAAAGGCTCAAAAGCTTCAGTTTATCTTAGAAGCAGCGTGTTCCTCAATTTATCCACTGACCCAGCACTGCAAGACTAACAGTGCTGAAACAATAGGGTAAGAGCATGCAGAATGTTCCTGCACATGATAATCAAACTAGAAAACAAAGCAGGACCAGGAATATTTCAGAGGGGGAGCTCTCCGTGAGTTTGCTGCAGTTGGTATCAGCCTGGAGAATCAGGAAGGGCTCCAAATTTGTGGATGCTTTTTCAAGCTAACTCTGATCTTTACTGAAGAAGCGGACCCACTCCCAGTCCCTGCAGCTCAGAGAACTCCCTGAAGAGTGATGGGCTTTCAGGGAGCTTAGGAATGCAATGTGTCAACATATTTGCTTTTCATCTTTATTCCAATGAGTATTTCCAAGCAGTGAATTTGCTACGCAATGGAGGTGCCTCACTGGCTCTGTTTCAGCCTTTAATTAGCTCTTCTTGAAACAATTGACAAGCCAGGTGGTTGAAACCACAGAAGGAAGAAGAGGCAGAAGAATAACTATTGGCATTTGAAAGCGTTCGTATCAAGAGTAAAACTGCCAGTGACAAGCCCAGGCCGAGCCCTGGTCTCTGGAGATCCTCCTCCCCAGCCAAAAGCAATGTTCTCTATTGGCATGATGGCAAGGATCCTCACTCCAGGTTTGATTGCATGAACATGAAAAAAAAACCCAATGTAGGCAGCAGCAAAGCTTCCCATCCCACTTGGAAGAAATCACTGCCATGGAAAAGCTGCTGGGTGCTGACAGACACCCCCAGTGTGTTCATTCTCCCTTTCTCCCCTTCAGCCAAACCATTGGTTTAGATGGGAGCACCTGGGGTTTTTTTCAGGTAGAATCTAAAATGCTTGGTGAAGTGCTGGTCTCTGCATCATAAAATCACGATGATGTTCTGGCTGTAGCCACAGTCAGGTTCTGGTTCTAGCTGGGAGCTACTCTGCACATTCTCTGCAGTTCTCCAGTGAAAAGCAGGCAGATATCACCATAGATGTCACTAAAAACTCCCTTGAGCCTGCACTCTTGATAAGATTTGATTAATGTTTCTTGGAACCAAGGATTTTCCAAGTCTTTCCTGCCTGCTGTCAGTAATTGCTAATTGTAGATGTAATGTTTATTTTCCTTTTGTATGGTAAAGAGGCTGCAGCCAGCCTAGTGGTGCAGATCAAGTTGGAGACAGGTATTTGGGTCCAATGTGGAAAACTTGTTAGGAAAGGAAAGGTGATTTTTAATAAAAAAACATCATCAGGAGGAAGGTGTGAGATGGCAGAGAGGTGTGAGCTGAGTGAGAGGCCAGAGAGATTGAAAGACGAGTGGGTTCAGTAGCCAGCAAAGCTCCTGATCTCCAGCATCCTCAAAACATCTTGGTAAAAGGATCCACTTCAGGACAGAAGGGCTGTGTCTGAACAGAGAGATCCATCCACCATCCCAGCCACAGGGATGGCCACCTCTGGAGCCAACAGGGTCATTTCTTGAGTGGCTGTGACAGTGAGGATCTGAAGAGAGAACAAACAACAGCGACTTTGCTGATGGGAAACTGCAAGGATGACATTACCAGTGAGTTTACCACAAAAAAAGTGTTGTCT
Source organism: Daphoenositta chrysoptera (assembly GCA_013397915.1). Taxonomy (NCBI): domain Eukaryota; kingdom Metazoa; phylum Chordata; class Aves; order Passeriformes; genus Daphoenositta; species Daphoenositta chrysoptera. The sequence continues at coordinate 227,143 of VZRO01001729.1, forward strand.
GTCCTTCAGGATGAGATGCTTTGGATTCTTGGAAGACACTTAAACCCACTTCTGCCTGCAATGCCATGTCTGTGCATAAAACCTGATCTAGCTCTGTATCTGTGCCTGAATGGCATTGCCCTGAAATTCTGGCTGTCAGGAAGCAACAAAAACAGTACAAGTGTCTGCACATAAAAGCAGAACATGCTCTGGATGGAGCAATAATCCTGGATCTTTATTTTTGTCTTAGGACAATAGTTCTTCAGTGCATGGTGAGGTTAGGTCCAGGCTTTTTATGTGCTTTTCACTAAGAAAAACATGCATGAGGTGCCTTTCCTACTGACTGGCTAAAGCCTGGCTTTTTGTCCAGCCCACTCTTCAGCAATTCTCAAGTTTGCCCTTTGATCCAGCTCCCTTGGGAATCACTTTTCTTTCTCCTTTGTGTCTTTCCATTTGTGGCATCTTTGTTACAATCCCAGAGGAACCAGAACCAGCCTTGACAGGCCACCATTTTCCACCAGGCTGAAGTCCTTAGGGCTCAGGATGGTTCAGACCCTTCTCTTTTTTGTCTCCCTCACTATGGTCAGTGTGTTTTTGCTGGGACTTTCCCTTGCTGTTCGTGTTCTGCCCCCCATGTGTCCTTTGTTCATCTGCACTTGCAATCTCCATGATTTCCATGAGGATCTCAGAGGTCTTTTCTAACCTAATTGATTCTGTGATAACACTGCAAGTGATTTATGTTCTCAGCACCTTCAGTACAGTCCATGAATCATTCTTCAGCAGCATTTCACCCTCTTTCTCTCATTGCTGTGTGGGGTGTTGGGCTGATTATTGACTCCATCCAACCTCTTTGTCTGGTGATGCAGGGAGCAAAGGTTATTGGGCTCAGTCCCATATAATCTGAATTATCACATCTCTGGCACACTGCAGGAGGAGCTCTGGCTGGTGTGAGGAAGGAGTGACACCTTTGCTGCAACAGCAGCTGCGGTTGCTGGGCTTTGAGTTATGGGATACAAGTATGTCAGAGACTGGAGCTGCTTGGGGGTCATTAAAGTGACTTTTCTCTAGAATGACAAGTGGCAAACACTTGGATTTCCCAAGTTCTGCAGATATTGGTGACCTTAAGAGTTGTCTGTGAGAGAAATAGTGCTTCCAATCCAAATTTCCAGCCAAGGAGCATGTACAGAGACCTAAATCTCAAGCAGATTGCAGACAGAAGCAGCAATTCCCATAATTTAGATGTTCATTTGTTAGTTCCTCAGCAGAGAGGGTTGAAGACAAGAATATTTAGCAAAAATACTACTGTTTTCCAGTGTGTGTGTTGTTGAAGAACTTGTCAGACTGCACTATCCAGGGAACAGATTTATCTCTAGACCAGATTTTACAGCTTTTCCCTCAGGAGAGCAGCACAGGGACATCTCTGTGCAGCAATTCAGTCTCCCTGTGCCTCAACGGGGCTGCAAGTGCAGGAATTGCTTTGCAAAATAGATGTTTAAAATAGGACAAGTTTTCAAAGCAAATGTGGGGGTTCCTCCTGTTTATCTCTTTCCTCAGAGAAAGGAATGGATGTGGAATTCCTCAGAGATCAAGGTGCAGGGTGAGGGCTGGGGGCTACTTTGCAGCTGACAGCAACAAGCACATTTTCCTTTGTTTGGTTGTCAGAATCTTACCTGAAACATTTGTTTATAAAGCACAGCCCAGCAAACAGGCTGAACCATTTCTTCTGACATCTCAGGGGCAGAACACACCGAGAGCACACGTGTGCCTTGGTGTAGGCAGTGTGGGTGTCCTGGGTGCTCCCAGCTCTGCCCAGGGTGAAGATTCCATGGGCAGCTGGGAAAAGGCCCTGGCTGTAGGTTCCCAAGCCTCTGCTCCACCTGAACAGCCTGACCTGAGGTCCAGGGAAGCCCAAATTAATGTTTGGGGTCTCTGGATCACACTAATGGGAGCAGTAGGTCGCTGTCACCACCCACAGCATCCAGATTTGCCTGACCTTACTCAGTTTCAGCTGTTTTCACATGGACCCACTTTCCAAACTCTGGGGCAGGAAAGCTGGCCAGGTTGAAAATGTGATGTCACTTGTATTCATCTTATTCCTCTAATGAATAACATGGCTGATGAACACTAAAATAGTCAATGCACTGCCAATTACTTTCTGCGAACAACAATCTGTTTTTCAGTTCATTACTGATTATTAATTATTTTATTGCCTCCTGGAGCTGTGTTAGTAAGTAATCATACTTAAGCATATTTAAGTGTTTTAATAGGTGAAACATCTTCAGCCCTTTACTTGCTTCTTGCCAGTTCTTTAGCAGGAAATGTTCATCTGCTGTGCAGAGGGAACGCATTAACCTGGCTCTAATGACTGCAGAATCAGACTCAGTTAATTGTTAAAGACCATAAAATACTATGAATATGGTCCAAACTGTGGTTTAGTCTGATCTGGAGTCTGAAGACATCTAGACCTCCTCCTAAAAGGTTAATTTCTCTAATTGCTGGCATTATTACAAGGCTACCTGGCTATGGTGTTGTTGGAGAGGGGTTTAAAGATTGCACAGGAGTCCTTTAGTGTCCCTCTGAAAATCACTGTGGAAAACGCATTTCCTGAGGTAACCAGGAATATCCATGGTGATTGCAGGCACATGTAAAATGGAAGTACAGCACTGAAAGCTACAGCCCTGGGACCATCTCTGCAGAGCCGAGGCTGGGCAGATCTGGCCTTTCCAGCTCCCAGTGCTGCCCAGTTCCCAGGGCAGTGTGAGGAGAGGGACGGGTCCTGCTGGCTGCACTCTCTCCTCCTGAAGTGCTTCCCTCATAGGAACATGCAAGACCATGCCCAGCACCCCTGGGAAATGCCTGGATGAGCCTCACCTTGCGTTCCAGTTGCTTTTGCATAGAAAAAAGTCATCCAAAGGCACACCTGGTTTGAGTTTAGAGCCCAGAGTCCCACTACGAGGCATCACTGTGGCTGGTGCTGGCTCCTGGTGTAGTAGCAGGGGGCACCCATGAGTGCAGGGGTGTGTAGGGTGCCTGATCCCTGGATATGAATAGATTTCATTCAGTGAATGAATGAACTCTCCTTGTAGGCTTGATAGCTTTATACAGCACAGTGCAGCTGGTCCCAGGGCCCTGGCAGCAGCAGGAAGGTCCCCAGAGCAGGGGCAACGCCTGTCATGACTCCCTAGGTCCATCTTCCTTCCCACCCTTCCTCGTCAACACCTGAACTGTCTGTCTCCAGCATTTCCCCTCCTCCTTCAGTGCATCACATCTGACACACAAGGGCTTCTCCTATCGTTCTCTCTGCAATTTCTCCTCCCTGCAGCCCTGTGGGAGGGGTTCACTCCCCTCCCGTGGTTTGTTGGGTGTGAAGGCAGGAGGAAAGGCTTCCCTCTGCCCTGGAGTGCTGTGTTGAGCATTCCAGAAATCCAGGGCTGGTGCAAACGCCTTCCATCTGTTCCATCTTACCTGCGTGGGTCGTGAGGTGCTCCAAAGGGTTCCAGAAGCACTTTGAGCATCATGATGTTAAATTGTAAGGTGTTCCTGTGAGGAACTCAGGGCACTGAGGAAGTGTTACCACATGGCATTGAAATATGGCGCAAAAATATTGCAGTGCTGTTGCCCATATTCTTAATACGGCTTTTTGCCACCAAAAAAAAGGGATAAAATCAAGCTGTGATCCTGTGTGCTGTGTCCTCCTCTCACCTGACCCAGGAAGCAGCCAGCCAAGGAGAAAATCCAGTTCTTCCCCAAGGATGACCGCACAGGGTGTCATTCCTTTTTGCCTTTCTTCTTTCACAAGGTACCTCCCTCCCTTCTTGGTCTCCTGCTCCTCACACCTTTCTCCACCTTCCCACCGGGACGAGCAGGTAAACTCAGAGGACAAAACGTTCTCCGTGCCATTCTCTGCCACTTTATCTCTGTTGTTTTCTTTGTTTTGTTTTGTTTTCCCTTCCACCTCCCCTAGAAAAAAGAGCCGGTGGCGCTGGCGAAGAAAACCAACAACACCTACAACATAGTGGGCACCACCTACGCCCTGAACATGGCCAAGGAGCCCGGCCTGGCCACCATCTCCAAGAGCGCCGCCGCCGCTGCCACGGCCACCAGCGTGCCCCCGAAGGTGCCCCGCCTGGAGGAGAAGCTCCCCGAGAGCAAGAAGACCTACAACAGCGTCAGCAAGGTAGACAAGATGTCCCGCATCGTCTTCCCAGTCCTCTTTGCCATTTTCAACTTGGTCTACTGGGCCACCTATGTGAACCGGGAGTCAGCTATCAAGGGAATGATCCCCAAACAATAAAACCGGTCACACAAACCTTCCATCAGTGAGCGTCATCCCAGCAGGAATTCTCCAGGGCTTTCTTCTTTTCTTGTTTTGTTTAATTATTATTGTTCATTTGATATTATTATTATTACTATTAGGTCACTCTTTTATAATGTAAACAAAACTGTGATTTTAATTTAATCCCATACACTTTGGTTTTGTTTACTTTGATGATGAAAGTTAAAAAAAAAATCTAAGGGATCATAACAAGTTGTGCCTCTAACATCTTAAGTCTGCTGTCACCCATCTGACCAAGCTACCCTGTGCTGCCATCTCTCCTCTGCCACCTCCTGTGGTCCTCATGGTCTTCATGCCTCTGCCATTTCACGCTGTCCCCAGGGGCCACTGCTCTGGGGCTCCTCCTGCTCTGTGACGGGCTGCCCTAGCATGGGGGGTGCTCCTGGACGCCTGGGCTCCCGGGTGTGCCAGTCACTCAGCCGGGCTCCTCTCCTGTGCCTGGCACTTTGTGCTGGGTCGCACACCTGGGCTGTGAGTGCTGTCACCCGTGGGGACGAGGGAGCAGCGTGGCATGGCCAGCTTGTGGCCCAGTGCCTGCTGGGGCAAACCCACCACTGCTGTGGTCCCACTGCAGAGCCATTGCAGGGGTGGAACTGGGTGGCAGCATCTTGTAGGCATTGCTGGTCTTGCTCCTCTCTGTCTTCACCAAACCCAGCCGGTTTCCTCTCTCCAGACAAGAGCAGGTGGGAAAGGTCCTGTCTGCCCACCATCCTGCACTCTTGGGGCAGTTCCTGTTAGCAGGAAGTGTGGTTCCTCCCAGGGAAATCATTCTTGGCATCAGTCAGGAAGTCAGGATGGAAGCCTTGGAGGAGATGGGAGCTGTGGCTGCACACGTTCAGCATCAGGACTGGAAACCACAGATGATGTTCACATGGGTGGTCTGGCACACCACTCTGGCCCCATCCACTTATCCTTCTTACCATCTCCTCTCTGTCCCAGCCCCTTCTTCCAGCTTCCCCTTCATCTTCCTCTGGCTGCTGGGCAGCCCTCAGTGGCATCTCAGTGCTCACATGTGGATTTAGGCAGGAAAGCTCCCTCCTCTCGGGTAAGCCACGCTGATGGGGAGGAGCAGAGCCTGGGGAAGTCCAGCTTATGGTGCATCCCTGCTCCGGTGCAGGATGTTCCCTGTGGGGCCCACCACGGGGATGAGGCAGGGGACAGGTGGTCCCCAAGACTCTCCCTGCCCCTGGTGAGCTCAGCACAGTGTGAAAACAGCAGAAGGGGCTCTTTGGAAGAGCAGGGTGACACTGCTGTCCCATAGAGCCGTGTGAGCCAGGTGCCATCCCACAGAGAGCTGAGGTATGACCTGGTCTAACACCACACACTCTTCCAAGGAAAGCCCTCCAGTGCCTTGGAGAGAGGCTTTTTCTCCCTTCTGACCACCACAGTGGACCCAAACCAGTGTTTGTCCCCTTCCCAGCAGCAGCACAAAGTGGTGACACCCAAGCCATCTGTCCCTGGCTCCCTGGGCACACTGTCCTGCTACAAGCAAGGACATCCTACGCCTGATGCTCCCTTGCCCCCAGCCCGTGGCTAGCACAGTCCTGCTGCCACAGTGGGATGCACCCCCTCTTTGTTAGGCCTCCCTCTGCCCCTCTCACTGCCCCCCAGAGCTGCCCCCAGCACATTTTAGGCTCATGCAGCCAGGCCAAGCCCCAGCATCCCCAGGGTGGTGCCCCCAGCACTGCTTCGAGCCGCTGTGCCAAGCTCAGTTTCCCCTGCCCGTGCAGGAGCAGGGCTGAGCATGAGGCACAGGATTTGCCCCACCTGGAATATCCATGGGGGCGGCAGGATGGAGCAAGGAAGACCAGGGCCCACGCCCAGGCACAGTGTGTGACACTGGTGCATGTCCTGCCTGTCCCTTACCAGTCTAGCTGGCTCAACAGCAGTGCAGTCACTCCCCCTGCCCACAGCTGGGATTTGGAGGAGAGTTCGGAGATGTTTAGCCCAGTCCCAGCGTGTTGGGTCCACAAGCACATCCACATGGCTGGCAACATCGGAAGGAAGGCACCAGACTTTCCCCAAGCTGCTGCTAAGGAAACCAGCTGTGCCCACATCCTCTCTCGCAGCATCTGCACCCCAAACCCTGGCATTTCTACAGTGCCTTTCACCCCCAAGGGCTCCCTGGCGGGTGGGAAGGCCCAGGAGCTCTCCCCCTCTGCCTGCAGCATGGGGCTGGAGGAGCAGAGGAGAGGGTGCACCATCTTCTGCTGGGCGGGGAGGACATCCTGGCTTCTTTGGCACCTGGTTCTGCCTGGCTTGGGCCTCCTGCTGCTGCTGCAGCCACCCCACTACGACATCCCAGCTGCCCCATCACTGCCTCCAAGTGTCCCCAAGTCCCTCGCCCCTGAGGCACCCCGTGCTCCCTCCACACTCCCTCCAGCAGTGAGGTCCCTTCCTGCCACCCTTCTGCTCCCGGGGCTCTCCAGTGGGAAGGGGTACAGCTGTTCGTTTTGGAAACGTTTTCTTAAATAAGCTAGATGAAGGGTGTCTCATAAACCATTCATGTCACTGTAATGCTCAGGCCTGAGTGAATGGAACAGAAACCCCTCAACAAGCAAAACCAACACAATAAAATGGTCACAAAGAGTATGTTGTGTTTACTAATGGAATTACAGCAAGTTTAAATACTGCATCCAGTGACTTAGCTGACTTAGCTGGCCCTGGTGCAGCGGTGGTTTCCTCTGCTGGCCTGGGAATTCCCCAAAATCCCTCGAGAGCCACGTCACTGTCTGTCGGTGCCTGCTTTGTGGAGCTCTCCATGAATTTTCAGGTCTTACCGTCAGCTGCTCAGCAGCCCAAGCACCCCGGGGCTGCCTTTGCTGCCTGCCCGGGTGGGCTCAGTGCTGTGGGGTGATGCTCAGGAGAGGGGCTGGCTCCTCCTGAAGTGCTGGGCACAGCACTGGGGCAGCACCTGAGCTGCTCCCTCCCTTCCTGCTGTGATCTGACCACTCTCGGGGTGAATTCCTGTCCCTCCCTTAGCCCTTCCCTCTTGTCCCTCTCCAGGACACTGCCCACTGCTCTGGCTTGCCCGTGACACCCATCTGCTGGCTCATCTTTGCTCTCCCAGAGCCTTGCCTGACAGAGGCTGCCTTCCTGTGTCTGTGTGAGCCTCGAAAGCCAAGTCTATTCCGAACCAAAGCCTGGCATGGGCTCCAAGTCCTTCTGCCAGCTGGAAGCAGAAATACCAGCATCCTTTGGTTAAAGACAACAAACCAAACAGGATTTCTAGTTTGGCTTCCAAGCAGGAAAGCATTTCGGGAAGATAGTTATAAATAAGTGGTTTAACATCTCCTGCCAGCAGACATCACAGAGGAGATAATGTTCTTTTTTTATAAAACTGTCAGTGACTCAAATTAGGACTTTTCCTTCCCAGTTAACACGAGGCTGTTGATGGGGGCTTCTTCTAAGAGCTTGCCAGGCCAGAGCTAATCTAGCATCAATTACTGGAGTTTCAGGCTTGCTGTGATAGCATATAAGGGCTCCATTTTTATGGCTGATCCTGTGTAGAAATTTATCTGTATATGACCATTGATAATCTAATCCACAGTCATGCAGAGAGTGGATGCTTCATTTCACCGTGAATCTCAACACTCCAGTATTTCTCTTCCTTTGGCAAGGCCCAAACTTCCCTGACTTGGTGAGAATCTCCCAGGCAGGAACTGGAAGTCTTTGAGGGTGGTAAAAATGAACTGTTGGTCTTCACTCCTGTTTTGCAGCTCGTACCACTTGGGAAACACAGAGTGCAGTCCCAGGCTGCAGTTCCACTCCTGCTGGAAATGTCAGAGGGACATTTGGACAGTGGTAGCTCGCCCCTTCCCTCTTCTGAAACTGCACACGGGCAGCAGAGAGCTCAGTTTGGGAAGGCAGGGACAGCTCCTCTGGGGTCCCTCAGCAGGCAGGGACAGCAGCACGTGGTCACTGAGAGCTCCACTTCGGTGTCAGCACATCCCTGTGGGGTGACAGGAGAGGGCTGGGGCAGAGGCAGTCCCTCAGTGCCCCCTGTTCTCCGAGGGGGCTGATGAAGTTACCCTCACAGAACGACTTGAAAGCTTCTCAAACATCACCCAGCAGGGCTGTGACACTCAAGACAGAGCTGCCCTGCTCTCCTTTGTACACCCAGCTCAGCCTCAGCAAAGCTGGCTGCACCACAGCCAACACAGCCCCCCACCCTGGTCCCTGCCAGCTCGGGGGCACTGGCAGGGTCCTGGTTTGTTTGCAGCAGGACATCCCTGTGCAAGCAGACCCCAGGCTGGCTGTGCTCAGGGACAAGATTGTCCCCAGCCTGTCCCTGCAAGCCCATCCTTTGGACACCAGGCGCACCCATTTCTCATCCACTGCCGTGATTTCTTCTGTCTCTGTCTTGGATTCCTTTCAGCCATCCCTTGGGCAGGATTACATCACATCCCAGGAAAGGGTTTCTCCTCTTGCAGGTCACCTCTCCTAGGGAGACCCTCTGTTCTGCTGAGAACCTCTCTGAGACCTTCAGAAACGTGGGGCTGCTGCCTCTTGCAGAGGATCCAGAGAGTTCCACAGCACAGAGGGTCCTCTCCCAGCAGGCTTTCCTTGGGAAGGGTTTGTCAGGGATGTGCCACTGCCCCCCTTCCACATTCTTGGTCCTGGGAGTGGTGAAGAGCTGGAGTGGGGCTGTCACAGCACACAGTGTCCAGCCAGCCCCCACTCCAGGCCCTCTTCCCCAAATTTTGTCCCTCCCTGGGGCCACACCTCAGACACCTGTGTGGATTTTGCAGACTGCAGAGAGACATCTCCATGACTCCTCTTGAGGTTGGGGAGGGCTCAACCAGGACAAAGTACACATTGATGGAAACATAATTGCTCTATTAATATTAAAGTAGGGAGAAAAAACAACCAAGCAACTCACCAATCCTCTCCAGATCAAGCTAAACTACTTCTAAAGATAGTTTTGGCAAGAGGCCACAGCACAGATGAGATTGATGCCTCCCAGGTGTAAATATTTACTGTTTGACCTTGTTATTGTTCCATCAGCCAAAGGTTTTTACATATATATACATATATATATATACATGCGTGTGTGTATATTTGTGCTCACACACTCTTTACATCTAAACGTCAAACCTCTTTGTCTTTGAAAGACAGAATGGCCACTTTTAATTATTTCACTTCCCTCTCATTCTCGTTTCTCAGTCTTCTGGAGTGAGGTGGACCCTCTCCACTGGGCTTTGGGAGGCACAGGGAGTAAAGGGAGCGGGGGAGAAGAGCCTCTCCCCACTCTGGGGGCTCAGTGCAAATCTTGTTGCATGGACCAGGGTCGCTGCTGGCAGTGCTGCCCAGTATCTGTCAGGAGAACTTAGTCCCCAGTGTCACACTGCTCCAACACAGCCCTTGTCCTGCCCCGGACACTGGGATGTCCCTGACATGGCTTTTTAACAGCTGAGTGCCATAGGCAGTCAGTCCTCACCCCATTGCACAGCCAAGGAGTGTGCAGTGTGAGGTCTGCACCCTCAGCCTGCTTCAGGAGGGAGCACAAAACCTGGTGGGATCCACTCCAGCTGTCCCTGGCCAGAGGAGCACCTCGGGAGTGCTGGCACTTGGCCTCTGCTCGCTGCTCGCCCGGGTGGGATGCAGGGATTCCTGTCTGTGACAATGGGAGGTGCCAGCAGGAGCACAGGCTGCTGCTGCTGCTGCCCTGGTCTCACTAGGAGCAGGACACGCACAGATGTTGGGTGGCCCGTGAGCAGTGGGGCCGTGCTGAGCAGCCCCTCTCAGAGGTACCCAGCGTTGGCAGCACCCCTGTGTCTCCCCTGGCTCAGAGGAACCATCCAGGCAGTGATCCTGCAGTTGCACCCGTAGCTCCTCTGTTCCCTCCTCTGCTGCCGGAGGGAGGCTGTGGCAGTCAGCAGTGAACGCCTTGTGGTGTCCCAGCCGGGAGAACGAAGGATGTCACCAATTCTTGTCCTGGGTCTGTGCCTGCCTCCCACCACGGGAATCTGTGCTGCTTTGCACGGTCTCAGGCTTGGGCTGATCCCAGCGATGGGGCTGTCATCCTTCACCGTGAGTGGGGCAATGCTGGCTTCTGCTCCTGAAGCTCCAGGACAAAACATGATCTGGCTATTCCGTCCTGTTCCTCGCTGTCCCCTTCCCCACCAGTGCAGATCTCTCCTGTACAAAACTTTACCAGCCCCATCTGCCGAGAGAGGGAAGCCTGGATCCAGGTTTGCTGCGTGAGCCAGGGTGCTCCCACAACCTTTGAAGGCTCTTGGCTCTTCTCTCCAGTGCTGCTTGAAGGCTCTGTCAGCTTGCTAAGACCATTGGCTCGTGCTGCACTGAGAGCTGCACTCTGTTTCTCCTGAAAAGTCTGTCAGTACCTCCTGTGTTCCTGCAAGGCACCCAGCAAATGTAACAGCAGCCATACACGGAGTGATTTGATTTTCCAACCACAAAAAGTAGGGGCAGAGCTGGGAAACCTGAGTCACTGCCACACTGCCTTTGCCAGGCTGCATTTAGAGGGGAAGGGCTGCTCTCTGCTGTCACCAGGGAGTTTCTCAGCCCCCCAAATCCAGTCAGGTGGCCTCGAGCATCCCTTCATCAGCCGGGTTTTCACTGTCAACTGACTCGGGGATAGCTGCAGGCAAATGTCCTACCTGAAGGTGAGGGCACCAGCTGCTCCTTTGGGTACAAAGAGTGGCACTAGCACCATGCCAGGGCAGCCCATCCTGAAAAAGAGCACACCCAGCAAACCACCGAGGAACACGATCATTGTCACTGCCTCAGGTCCAATCTGTGCCCCAGCACGTCCTCGGCTTTGTTTTCCATCTTGTGAGACTCTCTTTACACCACCATGAGAAAGGATCTAGCTGGCAGCAGTTTAATGCATGACAATCCTGTTATTACAGCTGTAAATAAATAACAACTAGGAAAAAATTGCATTTTTAAAATTTTTTGTTGACTTTATTTTCACTCTTGACTAGCTGGTAGCCACTTTCTTAAGGGATTTCTCATGGAAACTGTGACCTTTCTTCTCTCTATTTCTCTCTCTCTCTCTCTTTCTTTCTCAGATTTTTTTCTGTGTTTCAAATGCTTTTTGGTGCAATGTTCAATGCCTGTTTGTATTTTTGAATTGTATTTTTCAACCTTTGCTGGAAAAAAAAAAAAGGCCCATTCTAATTGGCAGGATTTTTAGTCCTGCCATTTTTTTCAGCTTTTAGCTTTTTCAGTAAGTTAAAGCAACAGAAAAATGCCTCAAAAAAATCACAGTGAAGTTCTGAGGAGAGATTAGAAAACATCAGAAACAAGAAGTGCATGAGTAAGATCAGCAAGCTCAGTGGAGGAGGAGGAGGACTCTTGTGACACCTACTAACCTCCTGATGTAGCACACAAGGTGGGACTAGACCTCTTCACTGAATTGAATCACTCCGCTTTTCCACTCTACCCACTCTCTCGAACTCCGATCAAAACAAATAAAACTTCATATTTTAAAAAAAAAATCTGGTTGTTGTCATCAGTTATTTTCCGTGGTCTGTTTCTCAAAGCCAAATCCTCTGGGCTTTACCTGCCCATTTGGGGAGTTTGTCCCACTGACGAGCAAACAAGCCACCCATTAAAAAATAATATTCTGGGGGAAGGTGAAAAAGCTGGAGAATATTTTCTGGTCCCCATTTTGTCACATTTTTAGCTTTCCTTTCCCATGACAGGGTAGTGGAGGGCACAAGGTTTGTTGAGTCAGACTGGCTGGGGAGTTTGGGCACCAACTCGAGGACAGGGTGGTGGTGGTGTGAGGGGAGGGAGCGGAGTCTGAGGTGTGCTGTCCCCTGCCAGGGGGTGACCCCTGGGCAGACACTGCTGTTCAGGGAGCTTTGGGGCATTTCTCGGGGTACAACACCAACCAAACTTTCTGCTTCTCTAGGGACAGCAAGAAGAGACTTGGCCAAGACCTAACCTGACAGAGGGCAGGGTTAGATGGGATATTGGGAAGAAATTCTTCCCTGTGAGGGTGGGGAGGCCCTGGCACAGGGTGCCCAGAGCAGCTGTGGCTGCCCCTGGATCCCTGGCAGTGCCCGAGGCCAGGCTGGCCACTGGGGCTGGGAGCAGCCTGGGACAGTGGGAGGTGTCCCTGCCATGGCAGGGGTGGAATGGGATGGGCTTTAAGGTCCCTTCCAACCCAAATTGCCCATGGTCCAGACACCTTTCCTGCAGGGAGTTTTGGCTGTGGCTGCCCTGTGGGTATTAGATTTACACACGCTGTATTGAACAGCAATCAGACAGTGTCCCTCAGACAGTGTGACATGCTCAGTGTGTGGTCTGCTGAGAGGGAAGTTCAAGGTGTAGGGGCTTCATTTGGACACTCCACTGCATCTCCTTGGAGCCAGGAGATGCTACATTCAGCAACTAATGGAAAGAAGGATTTTCCTCCCTGTGTAGAAAGATCCAAAATTAAGTGAATCTCTTCAAATGCAAAAGCAGAGGACAAATCACCTGCAAGAAATGCTGAAGTTCATCCTATTGCATTAAGCTTGAAACTTTCAATGTTTCCATGGACCCTTTTCTGCATTTTTGGCTACTTTTTAGTCAAAAATATTGATGATTTACCCAAATCCACCATATTCAATGAGGACTTCCCCATCCCCCCAGCTACCACTGGGAAACAGGAGGAGAAGAAAATAACTCCAGTGACAGCATCAGTTGTTTTCCACGCCTGAAGAAGGAACGAAACGCCCTCCGCCTTCCCCGGATTCCCTGAGCACCATCTGTATGCTGCACCAGGGACTTGCTGGCGGGACAATATCTCCAAACATATTGCAACCTTGGACAAAAAAAAAAAAAAAA
>VZRO01001729.1:243142-264593 GCA_013397915.1 Daphoenositta chrysoptera
CCTGCTCTGACCCCAGGGAATGTCCCCAAGGGCAGGGCTCCAGGGGAAGGGGAGCTGCTCTGGCCCTGCTCTGACCCCAGGGAATGTCCCCAAGGGCAGGGCTCCAGGGGATGCAGGAGCTGCTCTGGCCCTGCTCTGACCCCAGGGAATGTCCCCAAGGGCAGGGCTCCAGGGGAACCAGGAGCTGCTCTGGCCCTGCTCTGACCCCAGGGAATGTCCCCAAGGGCAGGGCTCCAGGGGAACAGGAGCTGCTCCAGGCCTGCTCTGACCCCAGGGAATGTCCCCAAGGGCAGGGCTCCAGGGGAACAGGAGCTGCTCCAGCCTGCTCTGACCCCAGGGAATGTCTCCAAGGGCAGGGCTCCAGGGCAAGAGGAGCTGCTCCAGCCTGCTCTGACCCCAGGGAGAAGGAGTGGAAGCTCCTCAGGTCTCCTCCTCGGCCAGCCCTGCAGCGTTCCCAGCAAGGCTGGTGTCTGCCCCGAGTGCTGCTGTGGTCCCTGCTCCAGGGGAAGGGTCCGGGTGGGGTTCAGGCCTCCCCTACACCTCACCCCAGGGCTGCAGAGGGTGTCCTGTGGTGGGGATTTGGCTGACACAGGCACCGGGCACTCAGGTGGGACAGGGGATCAGCCAGCCTGGGGACAGCAGGGACGCTGAGCCAACAGGGCTGTGCCACCCCCATCACCACCACATTTGGCAGGCAGAGAGAAAATCTCTCTGAAAAACAGCTCCAGGGGATTTTCTTCCGAAGGGCAGAGGTGCAGGAGCCAGCTGAGCATTAGGTGCTTTATGAAAGCACTTTGGGATGCCCCATAAATAGCAGAGGAGGCAGTGGCAGCAGTGGTTTCGGAGAGGCAGGACTGCAGCAGGGATAGTCCAAGGACGTGAGGGAGGACAGGCTGGGAGGAAAAAGCTGTATTTTGTTTATTGCAGCGATAGCACAGCTGGGGAAAAGAAGCCAAGCTTTCCGCTCCATAAACTCTCCTGGGGATGTGGTGCTGTAAACTTCAGGCTTAGAGCTGAGGAGAACTGGTCTGGGCTAACTCTGTTCGTCAGGCAATCAGAAAGCAAATGCTCCCAGCTCCCAGCAAAGTGGCAGCTTGCTTGGAAGGGGAAAGGTGGTTCTTGGGCTTTTGTGAAGAATAGGAGACAAAATAGTATTGCTGAGCTTATTCAGAAAAAAAAAAAAAGGCAACCAACAAACAGGCAGTGATCTGGATTTTTAAAAAAAAAGATACAGTAATCAGTATACTATTGAAAAATCAGTATAAAAATCAGTGTAGAAATCAGTAGAACATAGAAAACTCCTCTAAAGCAAACACACAGTTTTGTCAGCAGTTGCAGGTTGTATACTTGCCCAAGAAGCCTGGGAGCAGTAAGCCTCTGGTCTGAGCCCAGCTCAGCCATCCATCAGCCCAGACCCGTGCTGGAAATGACCATAACTCACCAGCCCATCTCCCAGCATCCAAAGGAACCTGCTCAGGCTCCTCGTAGGATTTCTCTTTGCTACAGTGAATTTTTCAATATCCATTGCAGACTGCAATCCCCAGTTTGCCTGTGAAACTAGCCTTTGCCTTCTCACTGCCTTGTTACACCCAGCATAAATCAGGAGGGTGACGAGACAGGATTGATAAGGAGGATTTATTATGCTTGAATAACCATCTATAACCACTCATTGCTGAGTGTCTCCCCCTCCCTCCTCTGGAGAACAGTGGCTGTCAAGTGTGAACACAGTCAGCTGGGGCTGGGGAACCTCACTCACATCCTCGTGGTGGGGAGAGGGCTGGGTTCACCTGACCCCGGCTGTCACAGAGTCCCACAATGCTCCGGGTTGGAAGGGACCTTTAGGGTCATCTCATTCCAACCCCCCACCATGGCCAGGGACACCTTCCACTGGAGCAGCTTGCTCAGAGCTCCATCCAACCCAGCCTTGAACACTTCCAAGGATGGCAGTGATGCAAAGGGAAGCATCTCTAAGCAACTTTCCCTGTCCCAGAGATGTAGAGGTTGATTTATAGGTGGAAAAGCCCTGAGTCGGGGCTCTGTCATCACAGATGTCCGAGGTAAGGAGCAGAGATGTGCAGAGTTCCCTACTGAGGGTGAGGATGCTCCAGGATGTGCTGGCCATGGGTGGCTCAGGGTGGCCAGAACTCACCTGGGACCCACAGCAGCCCCTCCTCTCCCTTTTGGGTTGCCGTGCAGGCAGTGTGATGCAAACCAGCTTCCTGGAGCGTGCTGGGGGCCAGCATCCCACTGGGAGCCCCTGCTGGGAGGGGCAGGCAGCTGGGTGGAAAATTCAGGGTGGAAATCAAGCCCAGTTGTCACAGGGCAGGTCTCCTTCAAGGGACACGGAGAGGAGGTCAACATGTTTGGTGTTTTTTACAGAATTATTGCTGGGGACTTGGGTGAATTTCCCTTCCCTTGCTAAGTTTAGAGAGTAATTGTTATGCTGCTTGTTTGGGCTTTTTGCAGTCCTGCTGTCTGGGGACCTTATTTGCGTAATTTTTTCGGGTCTGGCTAATAATGACGTCATGTAAAACCAATTCATTCTGCTGGACTGAGAGTGGGCTTCGTTGTCATGGTAACTTTTGATTTGGAGGCTTGCAGGAAGGAGACAGGTAAGTGCTTGAAATTGCCATATTTCAGCATGGTTTCAAGTGCCTTGGACGTCTGAGGCCCATTTTCCATAAATGAAATTTCAAGCCTTGTTGAAGTACTTTGTAAACAAAATTCATTTATCGCCTGAAGAAAATGGAGGGGAATTTAGTTGCAGAAAATACTTTTAGAAAAAATTAAGGTTTCATGAAGCACTCTACAAGATAACGGGAGTTAAACACAAGCAGAATGTGCTAATGCTGCTTTGTTCCCCAAAACCCAGCCCTGGAGAGAAGAGATCCTTTCCCTGAGAGGAGAAAAAGTCCAGAGGCTCTCAGGACTGGTCCAGTAAGGCAACTTTGGTGCTGGGTGGGGTAATGAAGAGGCACAAAAGCAGCTCTGATGGGAGCAATTTCTAATTACTTTCAAATGCATCCCCCACAGTTTGCTGTGTTCTACCTAGTCTGAATCAATGAGCCTCTCTGTTCCCAAAATTTGGGTCAATGTGTACTATATTAGTCAAAACACTCTGGAAGCTGAGATATTCATTCAGAGCTGGATATCAACATGCTTGTCTGGAGCTGTGATTATGAGTGCTTGTGGCTTCTCTGGAAATCAAACGGGGATGATGATCCCCTCTGGATACAAGTTAGGCTGAACTGGGGCTGGGGGGGGATATTTCCAGCTAGGAAGCCCTGGGCTTCTGAAGGAAGGTCCCCAGTTTGGAGAGGCTTTGTAAAATCAGCAGAAGCTGTGCAGAGCTGATTTCCTTTCCAAGTGGAAGTCAGCCTGGACCCAAAGGCATTCCACAAAAGGCTCAGCGTTTGGCATCTGGATCCAGCCAACGCTCCGGTGTCGGAGCCTTTGGTTCTGTAGCCCCTAAATTCACATCCAGGGTCTGTGAGTGCAGCTGTTTAGCCAGCCAGGGTGTGGAAGGAGATCCTGGTGCATCCTTACACCAGGAGCTGGGCTGCAGCCTCTCTCCAAACCCTCTTCAGCATCACTCAAATGTTCCCCTGAAGTGCTGTGTCTCTGCCTTTGCTTGGAAGAGGGTGGCCTATTCCAACAGGAATTCCCTTGGAATAGGGGAACTTCCCTCCAAAGCTAAAACAATCCCCTGGCACCTAAACCCTTGCACAGAAAATGTCATTTTCTTCAAGGCAGCTGGTAAAAGAAGCTGTTTAAGCTCAGCTGCAACTGGTGGTTTGGGGAGGGAGGGAAGGAGGGGGATAATGAGAGGAAATTAAGAGTTCAAGGCCGGTTTGGAGCAACCTGGTGTGGTGGAAGGTGGTCCTGATGGAACAAGAGTGTCTCAGGTCCCTTCCAACCAAAACCATTCAGTGACTCTGTGGGTTTATGAAACCCAGGTGGGGCTGCAGAAACCCCCAGCCCAAGGGCAGCTTGTTGAGCTGCTGCAGGAAGCAGAGGCACCAGGTGGAGAATATTCAGGACAAGGCTCAGGCAGAGGGATTTCTAGGGCCTGGAGAGGATTGGTGCTGGTGCAGGGGTGGGCAGAGCTGGAGTTGTTCTGGGCTGGTTCCTGCTCCAGCCCCGTGGATGTTCAAAGCCCTTCCTGGGAATTGTGCCAGCCCTGGCAAGGTGAGGGAGGTTCCCCCAGCAGAACAGAGTGTGGTGGTGACAAGGAGGGGCTCGAGGGGGCTTTAACCCAGGGCAGAGCAGCAAACTGGGTCTGTGCTGGTTGGGCTCACAAGGAGCCTGTCCCTGGTGCAACAGAGGAGGTGTCTGAAATAGAAACATTTTGGCAATACCGAGAAAGGAGGGGTTTTGAATGACTCCAACCCTTCTCCATGTGATTTGCTCAAACCTTCAGAGCAGTTGTTGCTTCTTTTGGTGGCAAGAAGCTATTCAGGGAATTTGAACTGAATTTTTTCACTGCTTTGGGTGCCTAGAAATTGCATTTATTTAAAGGAAATAAGTCATTTGCTGAAAACATATTGTCCTGCTATGGAAAGGAGAAAAGGCAGGTATTCCTAAAATTAACCCAAAGTCACTGCAGGTGTTTGCTGGGCTCCCAGTCTGCAGGCAGAGCAGAGCTGCTGAACTGGGAGAGCCCAAAGCCTTACCTGGAGTGTCTGCTTTCTGGCAGCACTCGATCAGCAGATGCTTCCTGTGATCTCGGGCTCTCTGTCACTCTCACGCATCTCCCAGATCCTCCCCAGAGTCCTCTCCCAGCCCCCAGCGATCTGTGGAGCAGGGATTTGCCTGCAGAAGCCACATCCTTGTGTTTGATGGTGTGAGGGAGGCTGAGGGGGCCCTCCCTGCTCCCTGCAGCTTCCCCAGGAGGGGACACGGGGAGGGAGGAGCTGAGCTCCCCTCGCTGGTACCCAGTGATGGATGTGGTTCACAGCTCTTCCAGGGGAGGTTCAGAATGGACAGTAGGATGCATTCTTTTATAGAGAAGCTGGTCAAACACTGGAACAGCCTTCCTGGAGAGCTGGTGGATGCCCCAAGCCTGCCAGTGTTTGGGAGGGGTTTGGATGATGCCCTTAATAATTATTTTCATTTTGGTCAGCTTTGAGGTGGTCATGGATTTGGACTAAGGGATCATTGTTGGTCCCTTTCAACTGAAAATACCTGATTATAATAATTTTTGATGGGTTGTTCTGTGATTTGGCCCAGCTGCTTCTTGGACTCATAAATGTGACCACAGTAAAGAGTTTCTTGTTTTAATTGTAATGTTAAAAAACCCACTTTATTTAGGTTTGGGAGCTATGGTTTTCCCTTCCATTCGATGTCTCCTTGCATGTTTGCATTAGAAGAGAAGTTAAACCCTTGGTCTCTGTCCAGGCTGTGCCTGCCTCACACAATTATACACTTGAATTTTATGCACTATTTTATAGAATCACAGAATGGTTTGGGTTGGAAGGGACCTGCAAGATCATCTAATTTCAATCCCCACCTTCCACTAGACCAGGTGGTCTTAAATATCTCAGCCACGGGGGCTGAGGTTGCCAAGGGCTCTGCACAGTGGCATCCCCGCCAGAATTCCCACAGCAGGAGCTGCCTGTAGCCCTCCCTCTGGGGAGAGCTCACCCCTCCCCTGGCTCTGACAGGCTGCAGAGTGATAACCTGTTGGACCCGAGGGCTTCTCACCTCCTGGAAAGAGCTACAGGAGATCAGAGCCGGGTTTGGGAGGCTCTGTGTTTTGTAGGACCCTGCTGAAAGGGAATTGTTCCCAGGCAGAAGGAGGTTTCTGTGACTGGGGGAGATGAGAGCTCTGTGGGGGCAGTGGCAGTGCCTGGAGGTGCTGTCCCTCTGCCCTGACCCTGCTCCCTGCTCTGCTGGGGCTGCTGCTGCTGCTGCTGGCACCGTTCTGGAGAGGCTTTTCCCCCTCTCTTTGCCCTTGCTCTGCTCAGCCAGGGCTCTCCAAGCTCAGGCTGAAGGACTTCCATTGTCCTGCTCCCGGCTGCTGCCTGCCAGTCATGCCCAGCTCCCATGCAGGGGGTTCTAAAGATGTAGATAAACATTTCTTGAGAGCAGAGTTCACTTTATTAGTGATCAGCACAGCTTTTCAGGGACAAAACATGGATTTAGAGCTTAATCCCCAGTTCCTGCTGAGCTGCAAGCTCTCTCTAAAACGTTTGTGGGCACCAAGGCCATTTTGGAGTTTCAAAGTTAAACAATCCCTGTCTCCCCTGCATGTGAGCACCGGGAGGATTAGAGAATCAAAGCCCCAGTTGTGAAGATATTCTGGTTCTCAGGTGTCTCCCTGCCTTGAACCTGCTTGTGTGGCATGGCTCCAGACCTTCCCAGCTTATTTCCTGTGCTCAAGACTAGGGCTGGACAGGGAAAATCAAAACAATCACAGCCCTCCTGATGCATGAATGTGTTGTGAACAAAAGGGACAGTGAATTTTAGCATAAATAAATATTAATTTGGGGGTTTTTTTGGAAGCTTTCTATTTATTTGCCATCTGTGATTCTTCTGATTAAAAAATCATCCCATCATCCGATCCAAGACAGCAAAGGTCTGGCTGGGGCTTGGCTGGCTCACTCTGTGGCACAGAGATCACTTTGGAGGCAGATGAACCCCATGGTTAATTTGTGCCTGACAGGCTGAAAATGGCTCATCAAAAGTATCAGGCAAAGAGCTAAAAATTCAACAGGGAGAATTCAACAAACACGGTCAGACCCCAGAGCAGGGTTCATGTCCCCTTTAGGAGTGGGGGTTCAGATCAGCAAAGCCCTTGCTTGGAACTGCACTTTCCTGGCCTTGCCTGAAGTTCTGGAAATCTCCAAACATGGCAATTTGATGTTAGAGAGAGAGGGGGAAACACAAAAGGTAACCAGAAAAGCAAATGTGCAAGGGAGAAAAAAAATCATTGGACAAAAGGCTTTGCTCTGCCAGCAGTCAGACCATTCAGGCAGCCTCAACAGCTGCTCCCTCCTCACCCTGGGCACCCCAGCCCCGGGCACGGGTGGTTTTTATCTCGCCTGGCCCAGACTGGTGTTGACAAACAAAAACCCAGGTAGCTGTGATTGTCATTGTGTGCCCGGGCCGAGGGGAGCTGTCCCCTGCCCCTCCGTGCCTGCTTCTCTCGCTGGCCTTGCTCTGCTTTATTCCCGTGGAACAAAGGCCCGAGTGGTGGCAGGAGATAAATTAAGTGTTTGGAAAACTATTAGAACAATTAGGCTCTGAGGCACCGTGCAGAGCTGAGGGGTCACTCCTTCGAGGGCTGGAGGGCTCTGGGTTTTTGGAGGTTTGGCTGGGGACGCAGCAGGTCCTCAGGAGAGGAAGGAGAGAAGTGCAGCCAGCCAGGAGTGGCGGTGGCTGCTGCCATCAGCTGTCCTGTGACTGGCTGCCCAGAGAAGGGAACCTGACAGCAAAGGCTTTTTTGGCTCCACTTCTCCATCCTGAGCTGCTGTGGGAAGCAAATCCCAGCCCTGCCAAGGGAGAGGGGGCAGTGAGAGCCTGGGAAGCGAACAGACAAGAGGACAAGGGTAACTCATGAGGGGTGTCTGAGACCTGGAGGGTTCTGGAGAGGGAGGAACTGTCCATGGACCTGCCCCTTTCCTCAGCACCTGCTCCGGGAAGATGGGAAAAGAGGCACAGCAAGAACCCGGCTTTACCTACTGTGGCCTCTTCTGAAATGTGCTGTTACTGTGCAGATCTCCTGCCTTAGGTACTCGGGAAGGAAATTTCTGAGGAGGACAATGGCTGATGAGAGCAGTGCAGAGCTCCTTGGTGCTGAGGGCACACGCTGCAGATAAGGATTATTCCTTCCATTACACGGCTGGGGAGCTGAGCACTGAGAAATCCCCCGCAGGCTCCAATCAAGACAGTTCAGACCTGCAAACAGCCCCAGACCACGACATTTCCCAATGGAAAATGCTGCCTCTCATGATGGGATGAGAGGCTGAAAATCTCTAGGGCACCTGGATGGCAAGAAATAGCAGTGTGGAGGGGGCAACAGAAAAACCCACAGAGTCAAGTCGCTGTCATTAATTTAATGTTTATTAGATGTGCTGGGAGGCTGAGTGGTCCATGGGTTTCCCTTCTCTGCTACTGTTCCCAGAACACTGCGTTTATCCTTTAGCCCAGCTTTGGAGAAAAGCTTTTACTTCCCCAAGATCAGACTTGGTGTCAATGTAAAATGAGATCATTACTTCCTTGCTGGCAGAGTGGTGTGAAACAATGGTGACACAAAAAATAGTAATCTCTATAAAACCAAGGCCTGCTCCCACTTGGCAGGTTTTATTTATTTTTTCCTAGCAGAGGGAAGAAGAAACTGTAGCTGGAATCTCCAGTTGGCTTTCCAAGATACCACTGTGACATTTTAACGATCTAATTCCCCTCAAAGGTGGCATTTTCGCTTGTTCCCCTGACCTATCGCTGTACATTTCACAGTGAAACAATCTGCTATCAGCCCTGACATCTTAGGCTTGGAGGAAAAAAAATAACCATCTGTGAGACCAGTGCAGTGAATGGACTCTTTCCCCTGTAAATCCCCGTGAGGCCACGGGCTCTGGGACCACGTCAGTGCCGCTCACCTTGGCAGAGGCTGTGACTTGGGGTGCACCCGTGGGATCTTCCTGGCCCATTAAAACTCTGCTCCTGCATGGCTAAAGTTGTTGGTGGTGCCGTGAGACCCTTTTCTCCTTTGTCTAACTTGTCTGGAATGCTGTTTGAAATGCTGTTTGTGATGGGCATGGCTTGGATGAGGTGACCTGCAGAGGATGTGGCTTCCAGGGTGCCCCGCCCCACAGCCAGGCTCTCCGTCCTGCTCCCTGGAGAAAAACTGGTTCACGCTGGTGTAAAATGCGTGCAATGAATAACACAACCACAGCAAAATAGTTTATGTAAAGCACTGATGTGGGAGAAGTTTCATAAGAGGTTTCATACCTCAAAAAGGCCTTTTGTCAAAAATAGAAGCATTTTCTGTAAGGGGGAAAAAAAAAATCAAGTTTCTTGCACAGTGCTCCTGTGGTGCTAGCGCTGTTCCTAGCTGCCATGGAGACCTCCTTTTCTCCCAGAGTGCAAGATGCTGCTCCGGTCCTTTTGTGAGCAGGACAGAGGACTCTCCTGTGGGGACTGACTGGGCTGGGGACAGCAGCTGCCACCTGAGCTCTGTGCCTGGGCAGCTCCCAGGGGGCAGGAGCAGGGGCTGCGGAGTGAGTCCTGCCTGCTGGGCAGCAGCCCAGGGGTGGGTGAGCTGCCAGGGTCACCTGGGAGGGAGCAGAGAGGGGAAAGTGGCTGGGAAATTGTGTGGGGAAACACCCACCTATGCCACGAGGCCGGGACAAACCCCAGCACTCGGTGCAGGTGCTGCTCAGCCTGCACCAAGAGCTGCTTTCCCTCCTCTGGCGGGGAAGCAGGGACGCAGCAAAACCCCACAGAGGCAAGAAACCCCTGCTCCTGCTCCAGAGGGGCAGAGCAGCTCCAGGGACAGGAATCCAAGCAGGGAAACCAGGCCATGGAAGTCAATGCAAATGACTTTGATCACAGAGTTTCAAGCCCATTTGCTCTGTAGGAAGCACGGCTGTCAGAAGGGATAGGCAGTGAGAGGGGTGGGATCTCACAGCTTGCGCGATGAAATGAAGAATGTGGCAGATGCTTTTTTTTTTTCCCCTCCCCTAGCTTCAGAGGGCCCTTAGCATCACTTCAGGGACCCGAAGGGGGCTGATTTCAAGCTCCAGCTCCATGCCCCTGCTTCTCAGTCGGGTTAAGTGGCAGCAGGATGGGCAGTGTGGGTGTTGCTTCTGCAGGGCCATGGGGCCAGGGAGGGATGGACTCCGGGTGGGACCGGGCATAGAGCAGCTGGTTTGGGGTAGGCTTGGAGCACTGGAAACCCCAAGAATGCCCTCGGAGGTGCCTGGTGAGGCAGCAGAGCCCCTCCAAGAGCCACAGGCAGCAGCACGGGAAGGGAGAGTGGTACCTGCACAGGGCTCTGCGCCCGCCCTGGGGAGCGCTCCGACGAGGAAAAGCTCCAGTTATGTCACTCATCATTTCTAGGCATTTTTAAAAAGAAATCCCTCTGGGGCAGAGGCTCTGTTTTCATTCAGAGCTGCACACGCTGGGATGTGTGCCTTTGCTCTAGTTTCTGAGTGCCACTGTTGTTGTAGGTTAATTATCATTAGTAATTAATCATCACCACTCACAGAAAGGCTTTTCCCTGCTGGTCAGAAGTCACACAGAGCATTAACAGCTTTTTATCCCTGCCTGCAAACACAGCTCCAGTTTGATTCAGGGACTTTTCTGGCCCTGGCAGCTGCCTTGGAGCCTCACAGCCCCTTGGAAGGTGGTTGTGGGGAGCCTGTGTTGTTGGCCTGCCTGGTAACTTTTTCTTTTTTAATGTAATTTAACTATGGGTAGCTAAAATCTCTCCATGAGAAGTGTTGCAAAGACTCTGCTAGACTAAGTCTTCTTGACTTTTTTCCTTCTTTTAATAAGTTTCTGATGCAGTGAAACAGCTGAAAAAAAAAATCCGATGATGCATCCAGTGGCAACACATCAGTTTTCAAAGACGTAGCTGAAAAAAACCCAAGTAACTGTAACTACTGCTTCTGCAAGAACTGAAAAATAAAACCAAGATAAAGCCAAGAGAAGGAAGGTGGCATCAGGATGTTCCTGTGAGGGAAGGAGGGACCCCAGGAGACCCAGTGCCCTCACTGTGACGCAGCCATGGGCACAGCCACGAGCTGGCTCCCCTGGCAGAGGGATGCCAGGAGTGCTGCCGCTGCCAGCATTGGCCTCTCCACAGCACTCTGGGGCTGATTTATTTTCTCCCTCGCAGATCCAGCCGCCAAGATCCTAAAACGGGTCAGGCATATGGGATCGTGGCATGAGCAAATCCGCCTGGCTCGAGCTCAAATTTATAAGGAACTCAGTTGCCTTTTTATCTTCTTTTTTTTTTTTTTCTTTCTACCCCCCCCCCTCCCAACTCCAACCAAATCCCAAACATAAATTATGGCAACCAGGCGCTTCCTGGTGCCTGCAGCTGCTCAGCAAAATTGACTTTTCCGTCAGCGCTGCCGCTCGGAGCACAAACCTGGCAGCTGAGCACCGGACCCAGTTGGAGCCCTGCTTTTCCCATTCAACAAAAGTTCAGCCAACTCGGAGCATTTCAGACTCAGCGAATTATTTTCTGACAAAACCGTGGGTTTATTGGGAAATTTCCGGCTGGCTGTAATTGGGACAGCTGTTAAGGCGGCAGTTTTCACAAGAACCAAGAGTCGCTTTCAGATGAGCACAGCTCTTAAAACGGCTGCTGCTTTGATAGCTGCTCGTTGCCTTTCTTGTCTGATTATTGGGCTTAGTATCTCCCTGCAAGCTTAAAAAAAAAATTTAAAAATCCACTTTGCCTGTCTCATCTTTCTCTTCTCTTCACCCAATATTATCTCCTGCCCCTCCTCCTACTTCAAGGAGACTCTGTCAGTTTGAATTTGACCCTAAATCTGAGCTTTGCAAAAATTAACGTGTAGAGCATTTCAGATTAAGAGAATTTCTCTCTCTCTCTCTTTCTATTTTTTAGCCCCCCCCCCAGGCTTCACAAACACTGTGGAGAAGTCAAAGTAAACATTTGCCTTGTTGCTTTAACATGGGAGATCCTGCCAAGAGAATTAACGGGGCCTATCTCCACAAAGGGAGAAAACTCATCTCCTTCTGATGGGGGTACTGAGAGACTCGCTGGCTTTCTGTAATGACTTTGTTTTTAATGTAATTGTTTTTCTCTCCTAATCCCACATACATTTTTGCCATTTAGCAAGGAAGTTGAATAAAGCATATGAAGGTTCCTAAACAGCTAATTCAGTCCCAGAGTCTATGAGCTGGAAATTTTATGTCCTTAGGGAGCTGCAAGGGCTTGAAGAAAGCCCTTGATAAAACGAGATTGCATCTTGCTCTGATCTGCTGGGAATTCCCACCAAACCCACCTTGCTCTCCACATGGCAATGGGAAGACCTGGAAGCCCCAGAAGCCCCAGGTGTATCCTGTAATACACACTGCAGATAGGAAAATTGCTTTGGAGCAAAGTGAGGAATGGATTAAATTTGGTTCATGTTGAATCAAAATTTTTTTTTTTTTAATATGGCTTTCTAGTGAAAAAGGAAAAATGAAAAAATTCATCTTGTCATTTCAGTATGTTGTTCAAACCAAAGCAGTGGTTCTTTTTCTCCTCTTTTATTTAAAGAAAGTCAGGTTTTAAATGAACAATGGTGTGCTGAAGTGGAAGAACTTGAAACATTTAATTTAGAGCACGGATCGATGAAACATTTTGGCATTCTTAAGCAAAACATTTTATTTCAAAACAGGTTGAAATAAAATGCTTTGATTGCAGCTGTTTTTGCTTGGACTGTGGTTTTGTTTGTTTTTCTTCTCGTTTAAACGAATCGCCAAATTCTGCCTATATTTGCCAATTAATTTGCTGCCTCGGGGCTCTGTTGTGCACCAGATTTGCAGTTCATTTGAAATGAAAAATCTTTGCTCACAAATCGCGTGCGTACGAGGAGCTAATGAAGATCCCTGGACTTCTGGGTCTCGATGTGCCGGGTTTTTTGGTCGTGCCTCCTGCCACTCCCCACGGGCAGTTCTGCTGCTGTTCATAAGCAGGCTGCTGGAAGAACAGGCGATGGCAGTGCCAGTGCCATGCCAGTGCCATGCCAGTGCCATGCCAGTGCCAGTGCCGTGCCGTCCCCCTGGGCTCCCTGCTGGTGCCTCGCAGCCCCTTCTCACCACAAAAGGTGCCTGTGGCACTCACACCCTGCCTCCAGTGCCAACCACAGCCCCAGCCCTGGGTGGCCGAGGGAAGGAATTCAAATCAAGAGGAGCCAAGTTTATATTTAGCGCTGGAGGTTGCTCCTTCATCAGATTACGCCAGTTTTAAGTAGGTCAGGCGGGAGACCCGAGATATCCGAGTCCCCTTCAAAGGCATCCGTCCGTCACTTATTATTCCAGGCATTTCCCTCTCGCTCTGCCTTCCCTTCACAGCCCCTTTGTCGCTGCTGCTGGGCTGTGCTGGCTCTCGCTGTCCTTCCCAACACTTGCTCCTTTCACTGCCGTTCCCACTCCTCCTCCTCCTCCCTGCTGGCTCTGGTACAGCCCTGGGGACAGCGGTGGCCTCAGCTGTGTCACCAAGCCAAGGGGTGCTCAAGGCTGCTGCTTTGGGGTGCAGCCAGGCAGCTGCAGGCAGAGGGGAGCTGCTGGTGTGGGGTGCTGCTCGCAGCACCACGTCCTCCCACAGCTGGGTTTTCAGCCTGGACACACATGGGGTTAGGGAAAACCAGCAATGATAGCAATAAAACCACCCAAAACGCAAAAGAATTCCTCAAACCTCCCTGTTTAACCCTATTCTAGGAAAACAAGTTCCTGCCCTGATCAGCCTGAGAGCACCAGCCTGCTCTCCCCAGCAGCCCTGGCACTCAGGCACCCGCTCCAGCCAATTTCCCCTGGAATCAGTGCTAATAATTTAATATAATAAAGGTTCTGGGCTCATCCAGGGCTCTTCCCGCACGTTCCTGGGCTGCCACACAAACAAACGCACACGGGGAGCACAGCTCCTGGGTGCTGTCACAGGGCTCAGGGGTGCAGCAGCCTGTCACCTCCATAACCCACGGGGGCCGAAATCCCCCTCCTGCAGCCCGGGCAGGTCTGACAGGGGAGAGGGGATGGCCGTGGAGCAGACCCTGAGGCTGCTCCTCCAGCAAACACTTCACAAAGCATTAAGCTGTGTTTTCCCAGCTGACTGGGGTTATTTGAGTGCTCGTAATTACAGATTTTGCGGGGTGGTGGCGGGGACCTGGCACCTGCGAGAAGAGGGGCTTGGCTGATGATGGGCGGTGCCCCGTGTCACCCATCCCAGCCTCCCAGTGGGTCCAGCACAGGCTGTACTGGAGCTAGGGCTGGTCCAGACCCTCCTGTCAGTCACCCTAACACATTCACCAGCCAAAATCACCATCAAGTCACCCCCACTAGGAGTTTTTCGAGCCATATTCTTTGCTCACTCCCAGTCTGTTACGTTTTTCAACTCCCCGTGGAATTTTTTTTTTTTTTTTTAACTCAAGGCCTCCTTCAAGCTGATCACAAGGGAACGCTGAGTGCTTGTTTTTTAATATTCTGACAGGTGCTATTTTGCTATTTGCTTGTGATGATTCAGGACATTTGCATGTCTTTGTCCTTAATTAAAAAGCACTTCACCCTTGCTGCAGGGGTATGGAAGATTTCTCTTGATCTATTCATTTTGGGGGACTTTTAATCAACATAGCCACTCTGTAGATGCGGGTGCCTTTCTGAGAGGGGGGGAGAAGGAGTGTGGAGAGCTGCGTGGGTGTAATTATGGCTTACTCTGTATTTTTTTGGAGGGGTGGGGGGAGAAAGAGAGGAGGGTGAATTTTGCTGCAGTTGAAAGGCATTTTCTAACAGCCTCCTAGAAGACAGGAGTCCCCTGTCCACCAAGCACATGGGCAATGACAAAGGCAAAATTTGCTGCAAAGGCTGGAGCTGGCAGAGCTGCCTGGGGAGTCAGCGCTCTGCCTCCCTGACACAGGCTCTGGCCAAGAGCCTGCAGATAAACTCTCCCCCAGCCTGCAGGACCTTCTTTAGACCCCACCCTGCCTGCACAGACAGGATCTGGCTCAGCTCGTCTCCATCTCTGCAGTGTAAACACCCAGGCCTGGACACATCCCCCTGCAGTGTGTGGGACAGAGGGGTGTGAGCCCTGTTTTCTGCACTTGGGGGACATTTGGAGCATGCCATGGATGATCCTGGGTCTCCTCCAAACATCAGCATTTTTTGCAAGGTGCAAAGGCCGCACCTTTCACAGCAGGGCCTTTCTAAATGGCAGCACGTGTCGCCTTGGGCTGTCAGGGAAGCTAAAAGTGAGTTTGGAGGAAACGCCTCAGCAGCAGCAGCTCGGCCAGCAGTGACACGTGCAGAGTCTGAAAGCAGCTCCCACTGAAGGAACCCCCCAGGCCTCAGGGGAGGACACAAGGAGAGGGGAGACCCCTCCTTGGATGTCCCTTGTTTGGGGACGGGAGGGTGCTGGCATGGGACTTCAGGGACGCTGCGAGGCAATGGGATGTGCAGGGCTGGTGGGAGAAAGGTGCTGTGCTGCCCTGGCTCTTTGGCCTGAGGATGGGCAGCAAACGCCCTCTCTGGACCCAAGCGTGGACAATCAGCCATGGCAACTCCTTCCACCCCCCCAGCAGAGGGGGTTTCTGTGCAGGTGCTCCCACCTGGCTGGATCGCCCTCGCAGGTGGGAAGCATCCAGCCCCTCCTGTGCTGCTGCTGCTCTGTCTGGCCCTCACCCCCCTGGGGAAATGGGAACCGGGCTCTGCCCTGTGGACCTGAGCCTGCCAGGCAGCAGAGACCGCAGGGATGGGGCCCCAGGGAAGAGGTCGAGCCCTGTGTGCTGAGATCCCATGACTGCTCTCTGATATTCCAGCCTTAACACTTCTGACTCCTCCTAGAAAATACCAGACTGAAAAACAGCTCCAGCAAGGCTCCGTGTTTATCTGTTCTGCTTTTCCAGGCTGGAGAGCACAGGCTCGTGGGAACCTTTGAAGATTATTTCTCTTCAGTTTTCTGAAGAGACTTCAGCCTCCTCTTTGAATCTTTTTATTTTGCCTCCTTTCAACGCATCGGCCCGATTTCTCTGAGACTTAACAGCAATGAACAAGATTAAGATTGGAGCTTAGAGAGTATTAGGAGACGATCTCTCCTTCCCTGACGTGCTGGCAATTGCCAGATCCTCGTGCCAGCATCCCTCTCTCGGAGAGGCGCTCGGTGTGCAGGCATTTCTGCTCCGATGGCTCCGGGAGCGCAGGAGCTGCAGGGCAGCTCGCAGTGTCTGCTCCTCTGCACCTCAGCTGCCGCTGATGGCTCTGGGCAGAGGGGCTGCCATGGAGGGGGCAACACCCGAGGAGAGAGGGAAGGTGGGTCTGGACACAGCAGCACCGACTGTTGGTGGATGGGGTCTGGATTTCCGCACGAGGAGGTGTGAAAGCCAAATCACACAGGGGGTGAGGCTGGCCGTGCCCAGCAGCCACAGCAGCGCAGCCCTGCGCAGCACAGGGTTGATCTAGGTCAGTGTTTCACGGGGGATCCTCGAGCTGAGCAGCAGAGCAGTGCTGGCGTTTCTCCATGAGCTCCTGCGAGCACGGGCGCGGTGTGGGGGAAAGGGTGCGAGAGGCAGCGGGGAGCTGCTGGATGGGGTCTGGGCTGGGAGCAGCTCTGCTCTGCCACGGGCCCAGGGTGGCAGTGGGACAGCACCCCGATGGCAGGACTGGGGGCTCTCAGGGCTGCTGAGGGGCTCAGCTGTGCTGCCGTGTCCCACCTGGCCAAGAGAGCGTGCGAGGAGAGGCAGCGCCGCTGATTCCCCCATCCGGGAGCGGATAACAGCAGCACAACACACGCTCCCTTCTCCCTGCGGGAATGGTGCTTTGGGGCAGGGGTGCGGGAGGATCTGCCGAGCTGCTCCAGAGAAGGAGCAGGCGCTGTCCCTGCCCCGAGCTGGGTGTGCTGGGGAGCCCACACGCTGGATGGGCAGAGCGCCTCGGGGTCTGCCAAGCCTGTTCTCAGCTGGCCCCCTCCCTGCTGAGCTCTTGTTGGGGTGGCACCCAGGGCCACGGTGCCACAGTCCCGAGCGCTGCCTCCCTAAAAAACAACAAAAAACAGCCCCTCCACAATGTGTCCCTCCAGTTCAGGCACTTGAGAGAGAAGGGCATTCCCTCTTTTGCACAGGAGCTTCATGAGGGAGGAAATTAAAGAGGCCTTGAAACTAACAGCTCCCAAGAAGGAAAGAGGCGTGAAAAACTGGGCTTGCTGCAGGCATCTGTCACAGAGCTTCAGAGTCAGTCCCATCACAGGCAGCACGAGAGAGCTCCTGGGACCCCAGAGCAGGCAGCACCCGCAACAGGAGGGACTGTGCTCTGCCTCAGCTCGGCGAGGAGAGCTCCTTCCCCTGTTTGCTCCGCTTGTCAACAGTCCTGCGTTATCCTCGGGCTGACAAAATGTCAAACTGCCAGGCAGAGCCGGGGCTGGGGAGAGCGGAGAGCAGGGCTCGGATCAGCGGCGGGAGAGGGCTGTAATTGAACATCCACACTCGGACACAGATGAGCAGTTCCCATTATTTACTGGTGTGTAAACACTCCCGAGCCGGTGTAGAGAGGAGGCGTTGAAATCCCCGCGCCCCTGGGCAGGAATGTCTGCGGGTATCAACAATAAAAGGCAAGTGCGCATCCCTCTCTCCTTTTCTGAAATCCTGCGGGGTCAGCAGGTGCTGATGTGGCCTCAGCTGAGCCCTCAGGGCTGCAGCAGGGGAAGGGCCAGGCAGAGACGCTGCTGGCCACGGGGTTTGGATGGTCAGCACCACCTTCCACGTGTTGGCTCTGCTCTGAATCCCAGCCTGTCCTCTGGAGAGCCCCAAGGCCTTCCCAGCTGTTGAGCAACCCTGGCAGGAATCGTTGTGCCAAACACAGTTGGCATCCCAATGAC
Organism: Daphoenositta chrysoptera; assembly: GCA_013397915.1. Lineage (NCBI taxonomy): Eukaryota > Metazoa > Chordata > Aves > Passeriformes > Daphoenositta > Daphoenositta chrysoptera. The sequence continues at coordinate 260,682 of VZRO01001729.1, forward strand.
AGTTTTTGTTGGATCCGTGACCTTCCTGGCTCCTTTTCCCTGTCCCTGACCCACTGTGGCATGGGGTGAGAAGGAGCTGTGCACCTCCACCCAGTGAAGGGAAGGGGCCGTTCCTGTTCCTGCAGCTGCACGTCCCCAAACTTTGTGTCAGCAGTTGCACGGTATCTAAAATATGGATGGGAATTATTCTGGGGTCTGAACTACCAGCTCATGGTCCTGTGCTGGATGCAGGACATCAGATGTACGGATGGCATAGCTGCAAATTCCACTTTAGAACAGTATTGCAACACCTGGTGCTCAATTTGCTGATTTTTCCCTTTTTTTGTCAAATGCTGCCAGTTCTCTTCCCCTTCCCAACCTTTCCCATGTACATTTTCTCTTTTTACATCTCAGTCCCTAGGAGAAATGTAACATGTTCAGCCCTGGGCTGGGGAGGGTTTCGGGAAAGCAGAGCCATAAAAGCACAGGAAATGGCACCTTTCCCATCCCCAGGGAGACAGCAAGAACTCTTCTGACACACAGGATCAGATCACCCAGCATTTGGTGATCTCTTTCCACCAAGAAACTAATTTTGAAGAGGGACTGCCTGCGATGGAAGGAAAGTAGAGGCTCCTTCAGGCCTGACGCAGCAGCAGAGGATGGAGGTAAAGTTCTCGCTCCTGTCTACGCTCTCGTCACCCCCGGGACAGCTTGCACCAGCTCCTGCTACGGCCTGGGCTGTCCTCCCACACCCTTCACTCTCCTTGGGAAATATTCACGTCACATTTGTTCAGGCTCCAAACACATTTTTTTAATCTGTCAGCACTGCAAGTTCACCCCAGCACCTAAAAACCAAACTGTGCCCTGTCTGCTTCATCTATCATTGCTGTCTGTAAAGGTGGGGAGGCAGAGCCCAGCTGAAGCTATTATTGATGTCATGTGAGCCCAGATACAGCATCTGCTGCTGTGCCTGGTGAGCCTGAAAGAGACAAAACCTGGGTTATGTTGAACAAGTGCCCTGGCAGAGCAAATAAAGGTTTCTCCTGCGCAGGACATGTCCCAAGTCAAAGAAAAGGGTCAAACCTCATAGCGGGTTTTTCATCCCCCAGGTTTTGCAAAGGGACCCTGTAACCAGCTTCTCCTCAGCTGTCCTTCCCCACTCTCACCCAGGTCTGTCAGAGTGCTCATCCTCACGGGTGCTGCTGCAGGAGAGTGACCAGCCCCTGCCTTCTGCCTGGGCACACGGCCCTGGCCACGGGGAGAGGGCTCGGCCTGACCCTGCGCTGCTCCCAGGGGATGCTCTGGCTCGGTGACAGCCCGAGGACCAGTTCCTTACCAGGAGGACAGAGAGCATCAAGGACAGCGGCTCTAACTGTGCTCTGTCCTCAGCCTTGTGACGTGGGGAGGGAGGGAGGAGGGGAAGGCAGGTTCACCTCCATGCAGCCCTTCAGAGCAGTCTGCTGCATGGCCCTGGCACTGCTGCCTGCAAATGCCCTGGCAGCTCCTTGTCCTGGAGTGCCCAGCTCTGCCAGCAGTGCTCTCAAACCTGCCCTGTTCCTGCAGAGCCCCAGCGGGATCTGACTCTGCCTGGGGTCCTCCAGTCCTGCTGCGGGTGCTCCTCCACCCTTGAGAGAGACAGATCTGTCTGAGGGACATTGTGCAAATGCCAAGAGCCCGAGCTTTCTCAGAAATGAGCTCCTGAACACCTTGGGACAATACTTTTCTCCACTCGTATCACTTTTCCCTCTGATGTATCCTGGAAGAAGAGCAATCTCCTGAGGCAAGGAGTGCCCAGCCCTTTGCACGGACAAGAGGCAGCAGAGCTTTGCCTCCTGCCTTCCCCTCTGCTCCAGCCTAAGCCCCAAACACACCCCCAGTGCAGGAGCAGGCAGCACACACCCCGAGAAGGGGCTCTGAGGGAGCACAGAGGGGTTTGGAAAGGGTTGCTGGTGTGCCCAGGCTCGTCCCTCTGAGATCACTGCCATCCTTTCAAGGTTCGGGATCCTTGGGCCAGGGCTGGAATTGTCTCCTTGTCTCCCAGAGCTAAATCCTGCAGTGAGGACTGCACAACCAAACCCTCATTTGATGTGGCAGCTTGGCCCCCCAGGCTCTGGGCTCATGAGGACTCTGTAAATAATAGGTTTTATTAGTTTGCCGGTTAAACTGGAATACCAGAAGGGATAAAAAACATCTTGAATAAAACATTGCCTCTCCTGTTTAAGTTTTGAATCCCATGACAGTAGACCTCAAAACAAATGTCTCTTCAAAGTGGAAAATAGGGCCTGCTTCCTCCCAAAACACAAGTGCAGGACATTTCGTCCTTCTCAGCATTTGGACTGAGGGTGGTTTTCCTGGTCAGAACCATTCACCGTGAATTTGATATGGGTTTCTCCCCAGCCAAGCCCATGCTGCTGATAAATAAGGTGTTTGCTTGAAAAGCAGTGCCCTGGCTCTCCAACACCATCAACAGGCTTGATTCTTATCCTTGGTTCAAGGGGAAGACTCAGCACCAGTCACAAAATGAAACCCCTGTACATGAAGAAGACCAGAGAGGAGAGCTGCTTGGAACCTCCTGGTGCATAAAGCTGCCTGGAAGGTGTCCCCAAAACAGCATCATGAGGGGATGCTGTGATTCCCTAACATTTCCCAGCCCATCTCCACTGCTCCAAGCACAGCCCTCCCCAGGTCTCTCAGTTCTCAGGCAGCAGAACGGGGTAGTCAAAAGAAATCAGTCCTGTGGATTTCCCCACATACCACTTCACATCCTGCGTCTTGAGGGGGAGCTGAGAGCACATATATGAACCCCTGGATTTTCTGTGGTCTGCTCATGACCAGAATCCTTGCCAGCTAACTCTTCCCTGCAGCTATTCTTGCACTTTTCCCAACTTCAGCTTAATCTCGATCTCTGAAGAACTTCTGGAACAATCCAGTTGCTTGCTTTGAAGCTTAAAGAGCTCTTTCCACCTTCACTTCGCTGCTTTGATATTCATTATTTACTCTTTTGACATGTGCTTCCTGTAAACTCTGCCATCCAGAGCTGACTTCTTTGCATGAAGTACAGGCAACATAACCTGCAGCTGCTTCATTCCGGGGAAATGCCATCTCGGAGCCCTGCTGCCTGGCTCTCGTGGCTCTGGGGCCTCTCAGATCTCATGCTCGAGGGCTTCAAGTGGTCATTGCAGCGAGCAGCAAGGGAGAGAGCCTTGAAAAACCACCCAGGTGTGCTGCTGTTACTGCCTGCTTGTGCTGCTGTGGCATCCCCATCGCCACCGAGGCTGGTCCTGGCTGTGGGGTGTGCCTGGGGAACGGGAATCTCCCTGCCCTGAGCAGAGGAGGCAGAGGCACCAGCGTGCTGCAGATGGAGAGCAGAGCTGTGACAGGCCCAGGAAAGGGAGAGTCGGCTCTCAGCACCAGGGATGATCCCACTCCGGTCCAGAGGAGCTGGATTTGCCATCAGTGTTACCAGAGCTCCGGGAGATGCAGCACCAGGCCTCTCTGGGGACCAGCTCCCGCACCTCAGCCTGTAACTCGATGACAATTATTGGTACCTCGTGCAGGTCTAGCGAAGTTTGTTCTGAGCAGCTCTCACCCAGAGCTCACCCAGAAGGAATCTGTTTCTCCCGCTTGCCAGTGGGATGGCGGCAGAGTAAAGAAATGCCCGAGTGCAGCTTGGCAAACCGTGAAGGCAGAGAGCCACGGGCTGGGAGCCCACAGCCCACCCGCGATCCCCAGCTGTCCCACAGCTCATCCCCACGCACCCTCCTGGCTCTTTTTGCGGGACAGCAGCCCCAACAGGTGGGAAAGGACCCTCTCCCGGCTGCATCTCGCCGGCAGCTCAGCCCAGCGGGGCCTGACGCCTTGCGTAATTTAGCAATAATTACCCACTCTTTCTTTTTTTAGACAAACACCCCAACTGTTGTGCACGGAAAGGCA
>VZRO01001729.1:264973-276112 GCA_013397915.1 Daphoenositta chrysoptera
CGGCGCCTCTCCCCACGCTCGCCGCGCCGGCTCCGGCTCCGGCGGGGGTTTGGGCACCTCGGTGCCCCCAGCTGTTCCTTCCAGCGGGTCCCGTCGCGGCAGCACCGAGTGCCTGCGTGTCCTCTGCACCCCGGGCTCTCCCTTCGCATGCCAGAATCCGGAGGACATCCCGTTTTCCACCCCGCCGTCCCCTCGCTGGCTAATCCTGCCGGGGGCCGAGCCCCTTCCGGGGGTGCCCGGAGCAGGACCAGAGGGAGCTCGGCACCTCCGGGCAGCTCCATCCATCACCGGGGCATTTCCACGTGGAGTCGGGCTGGGTGGGAAGGAGCTTGCGCCCCTTTCCCCGCGCTCCATCCCCCGGCCCCCCGAAGCCCCCGCAGAGCGTGCGGCCGGGCAGGGGGAGGGCAACGCGGGCTCCTGCCTTGCTCTACAGGTTGGCCCCAGGTCGCGGCTGTGGGTGCCGGCGGGGAGCCCGGTGCCAGCCCGGTGCCAGCCCGGTGCCCCAGCGAGGGAAGCAGGGGCGGGCAGGTGCCAGTTCTTTCCCAGGGCCAGCCGTTCGTAGCGCTTCTCTGTAAACAGCCATGGAAGGGCCCACGCACAAGGGGGTTTCAAGTTTTTTAATTTTTTTTTTTTTTTTTACAATTCCGAGCCCCGCTGATGAGTTTAATGGCTAGATGGGGAAAGAACATGTTGTCAGCAGATTGTTACCCCCAGGGCTTGGGGGAAGAGGGATTTTACTGGCTGAAGCTAATTGGCAGAATAAGCCGCCTTAGAGCCGATCAAATCCCATTACAGATGCAGTCAGGGACAGGGAACATGAATCCTGCTACTAAAGGTCTGCCCTGCCAGTGCTTCCCGACCCCGGGGGTGGGCACTGAGTCCATCCCTGCTGCGGTCCTCCGTGGCTTGGCCTTCCCAGGGTCGAGGAGCAGGAGCTGCCCCACGGCTCATGCCCTGACACCCAGCCTCTCCCGTGCCCTGACACGAAACCTCCCGGCAGGAGATCCTTGCAGGTGCCAGGGGGCATTGGAGGGCTGGGAGGGGGCTGGATCCGTGGTGGTCCCGGTTCCTGGGCCCCACCGTCCCTGCAGTGCATTGCCACGAGCCCTGCGTTTTCAGAGGGTGAGTTGTAAGCTGCAAGATCACACGGAGGAGCAATTAAATAATGTATTCACACACCCTTGAGAAGGGGTGTTCACCCCATAGCTGGCCCGGCCTCTCTTCTGCCCAGTCCTTCAAGTCTGCTCTACCCTGAGCCCTGCTTTGCCAGGAGCAGTGGTTGTGGAGGCTGGGGGGTGAGCATGATGCAGTGGGGGAGGAATCCTGTGAGAGGAGAAAAAGAATAAGTTATATCAGGGTTGTACTCTGCATTCACTGCCTTTTTCCTGGATGCAGTCATGGAGGGCGAATCCCCGGTTCCCTGCTCCTCATGGTGGGTGCTGGGGCGAGGAGCTCTGTTCAGGTGCTGTGTGTGTGAGCTCTTCTCCCGGCACAAGCAGCGAGACCCTTCCCCTGGTGCTGGATGCTTTGTGCCGGGTGATTCAGCACTCCCCAGGCAGTTCCCCCAGCACAGAGCTCCACTCACCAGCGTTTCCCAGGGCACTGCCTCAGCTCGGACCAAGGCACCCAACTTCGAGCCCTGAAGGCAGGATCCCTGCACGGCATCACACCAAATGCTGGGCTTGGCAGGTGCTTGAAACTCTGCAGACCTGACCACTGGGGCTCCATGGAGTGTGTTGTCAGAGGGAGGAAGATGTGAAATGGGTAGGGGGCAGTTCGAGCCCCCTGTCCTTAAATCCTCTGCCTGCTTCTAATTTAGAGTCATCTGCCTGAAAGTCCCCGTGCCTACAACCCTAGGAGGCATCGGGATGGGTGACTGGAAGGACACATTAGCATGTGGTAATTAGAATTGACCACAGTGCTTTTCAACCAGGGGAAATGTTGTTCTTGCAGTTTGCTGCTGTCTTTTCCTTGGGAGCAGGGAAGGCTTTCAGCTGTGTTTGCAGCAGGGCTGGGTAGAGCCCGAGATCTGCATCTGCCCTGGGAGGTTCTGCCCCAGGGCCACCACCAGCCTGTGAATAGCAGTGGCTGTGCATCCCAGTCAGGCAGCACCGGCTGCCCCACCGGGCCAGGAGCAGGGGTGTCTTCAAGGGCTCGTGGCACATGTTGCTCTTCCCCTCCTCCTGCCAAGGGAAAACCTTGTCAGGCAGCTTGGGCACCGTGGGAGGGAGCAGCTCTCCAGGTGACTTTCCCCAGCAGCGTGTTTGGAAGGCTCAGCCAAACAGGTGTCTGCTCGAGCAAAAGGCAGTCGGGGAGCCGAGGCACGGCACGGTCCTGCTCTAATGCCATGGGCTGCCCAGGAGGATTGTCCAACCTCATCCGTGTTTGGGAGCCCATCCGAAAGGACACCTCCCTGCCGTGCCAGCCTCCTGCTCCGGGCACCAGTGGGAGCTGCCATGGCCCCAGCTCATCTGTCCAGGGATTTCCTCGCAGCACCCCCGGTTCTGCCCTGCTGTCACCCCCCTGCACAGCTCCTGCCCACGCTGTGCCTGTGTCCCAGCCCCACAGCCCTGCTCTGAGGAGGGTGTTCTGGCGTCTCAACAAGCGCAGGTGAGGAAACATGGCTCTGCCTTTCCCCCGGCTGCACAGAGACATAAGAGAACTGGCTGTCCCCTGTCACCAAGCCAGTCACTGTGTGCCTGGAGATGGAGCCGCCAGGCCAGCGAGTGTTCACAGCACGCTGGGGATCTCTGCAGGTCTGCAGTGTGACATTTCCATTAGCAGCTGGAGGGGGCATGCACATGTCACCTTAAAACCTCTCCTCTGCAATAGATCTTGAACTCTTCCCTTCTTAATTTAAAGTGGGGCCACCGGGAAGAGAGGAGGGGGAGGAGGCAGGGGCTTGCATAGGGTGGCAGGAGAGTCACACTCTTGACCAGCAAGGGCTGGTGGGTGTCTGTGTGCACAGACACTAAGAAAAAGCATAGTTTCTCTAGCAAAAGCTGGCTTCCTTATGCTAAGATGGCTTAGTATGGTTTAGTCGACTGGGATTAGCTGCATTAGCAAAAAGCATATTTTTGGTAATGTCTCTGCATCTGTAATAGGGATGTGAGTCCCTGGGAATGCTACCCCAAGCCTTGGGGTGTTAACCAGTGACACTAAGTGGGGGGGACTGAGAGCAGGGTAAGCAGCTGGGGTTTGCTCAGCCCCAAAAGGGATGTTTCAGACTCTACTGTAGCCTTCCATCCTGGAGGAAATTTTTGGCAGGGCAGGGGGATGGATGTGCAGAGTTCAGCGCCAGCAGGGCAGGTGACTTCAAGTAAGGTCAGGGGAACACTAACAAAGGTTTCGGTGTCGCTGTTCCCACTTTGCCAGAGGCAGCTCCGTCCCCCAAAGCACAGCGAGGGAGAGCAGTTGGGATCGCTTTCCCTTGCCCCGAGCTGCGCTGCGGGCACATGGCCCTCCTTGCTTCTGGCAGGAGCGGGGCCGTCCCCCGATTTCAGCCCTGGGCACTCTGGGGGGCTCAGGGTGCTCCCCCGCGCCCCCGCAGCCGCCGGGCCGTGCGGGGCTCCCTGCTCGCCCGGAGAGCGCTGGCTGCCGCTGCTCGGATGGGGAAGCGCACCCCGACAGCGGTGCTTAACACTCCTTAAGCACGGTGAGAAAGCGCGGCGCAGTCAGACAGGAAACCAGGGCTGATGTAGCAGCCCCCAATGCGCGGCGGCAGGCAGCCAGCTGCGCGCAGCCCGGCCGGGAGCTGCGGCGATGCGAAGAGTTTTAAAGCGATCCTGAAACAGAGTTTTGTCTGGGGTTTTGAAAGAGGAGCGTCTGATAAATCGGCCGCAACGTGTCGATTTAATGCTTCTTCTCCCCCTCCAAATGCCTCGGCCAGGCTGTGCCTCCCCGGGCGCCCGAGGGAGATGCGCATCCGCGGTGCCCGATTGCACCTCGGAGCTGCGAGGCTCCAGCTGGGAAGTGTCAACACGGTGGCAGCTGCCGCTGCGAGACCCTTTGCTGTCGCTGGAGCAGGTGACACGCTGACACGGTAGCTGTCGAGGGGGGTGTGCCGGCGGGGGGAGCGCTCGGCATCCTCTCCCACACATCCTGTGTCACTGCGGGGACAGCCCTGTGAACGAGCTGCCCAGAGCAGCGGCAGGTGGTTGGAATTTCCCGGGTGGCCATGTGGACCTAATCTAATTAGACGGTTTAGGAAAAGTCCTTTAGGAAAAGGGAGGAGTGCGAAAGGTTTAGAGAGGGCAGATTTGAAAGGCAGTGAGAGAAGCTGTTGCTAAGTGGATCATGTCCAAAGGAGGATGGATACGAGCTTTCCTTGCCTGGCTTGGAACTGGGAGATCAGGAAGATGGGACGTCTTTAAATGGGAGCTCACGCCACAGGCTGGGGAGGAAGGGTTGGTGAGTGCAGGGAATGGGTTGTGGCAGGTCTTGGCCTGGAGGCAGAGGAGTTTGCATAAGGCTTTAATTTCCAAGGATCTGTGCAGGGCAGATGGCTTTGTCCCTGGTATGCCAGACGTGCACGATGCCTGCACGCTTGTGTTAGGACCTCTTTTCTCTGAAATGCAATTTTTGCAAAAATTTTGCTCCCCAAAAACACTGTTCTGTCACTATCTCCTTCCTCAGAGGAAGCCTGCTTCAGGTGTCAGCAGCACGCAGAGCAGTGGAAGTATTTGGGGTTAACAGGCAGCTCTGGGGGCAGGAGCTGCTGGCAGCAGGAGTGGGATGAGCAGGAAGGCAGGGAAAGCAGGGCCTGGCTCCCACATCTCGGGGATGAGCAGTGTGTCTCCAAAGGGAGCTAAGAAGGAGGTGGAGCACCTCATGCCTGCTGCTCCTTCCCACTGGTGGCAAGGCCCCTGCATGTCTGGTCACCCTGAAGTGAGCAAAGGTGCCAGGTGAGTTGTGGCTTCTTAGTGTGGCTGAGAGGAGATCCCCGAGCTCCTTATGCTCTGCCTTTTATCCGTGCTGCATCCTCCTCCTTTGGTATCTCTGAAACACAGCTGTGACCCTGCTGCCCGGCAGTGCCATAGAGCTGCCACAGCCACGTCTCTGCCCTTTGTCTCTCCTCTCCAGGTGTGAGAGCACAGAGGAATACGATTACGATTACCTCAGCATCAACAAAACCTGGGTCCTCACCCCCAAGGCACAGGAGACTGATGCCACGCAGATCCTCAACTCGCTGCTCAAGAACTATGACAACAAGCTGAGGCCGGACATTGGCAGTAAGTGTCCCTTGAAGCTCCCTTTGGCCACGGGTGGTGACCTGGCCTGGCTGTGTCTTGTGTTTTCCGTGCTTTGGTGCTGTGGTTGGCATTTTTGTTGCGATAGAGAGGTGCTCATCCCAGGTGTTCCCCTTGTTCCCCTCCCCAGCTCACTGGCACCTGTTTCCTTGTCTTTGCAGTCAAGCCCACGTTCATTGATGTGGATATCTACGTGAACAGCATCGGGCCGGTGTCTGTCATCCAGATGGTGAGTGCTCGCGTGGCTGCGGGGTCCTGCCGTCCCCTCCCCATGGCAGGGGTGGCCCAGCCCGGCTGGCAGGGTGTCATGCTGGCTAGACGTGGTGTGAAGGTGGTGTTGGCGTGAGAGGAGGTTTCCTTTCCCTTGGGAAGAAGTGCTCTGACCTGCTGGGAGCTGGAGCTGGAAAGACTTGACCACCATCCCTGGTTAGGAGCAAGGTCCTCAAGTGGCCTCGGTGAGCTCAGCAACCCTTCCATGCTCAAGGGCTCCTCATGGTGATGGTGCTCTGGTCTCTGCTGGCAATGGGTGGGCAGACACCTCTGCCCGGTGGCTTTGCCCTCTCCTCCCTGGGAAGTGTGTGGGCACCAGGATCCTTGGGGCAGGGTTGAACCAGGGCAGCGTGTTCTGGGAGGGCTGAGAGAGATGGAGATGGTTGAGATGGAGATACCTGGAGATGGTTTCCATGGCAGTGTGAAACTTGGGTGCCCAGGCCTGGCCTGTGGTGGTGCTGAGCAAGGGGAAAGCAGGGGAGCCTCAGGTCCAACATTTCTTCATAACGTAGCACCTTAGAGACATGTCACCAGCACTGTGACAATTTCTCCTCATGGCTTAGGACCCAGCTGTTCCCAGCTGTACCACAAGCTGTGAAAACACTTAACAGAGACACTCTTTGATCTGGAGAGCAACTCTTGACTATTTTTCACAGGAAACTTCTGTTATTATTATAATCATTTTCCCTGAAAAATCATGTTTTTTCTCTTTTCTAGCTAGGAACAAACCTGACTGCTGTCAGGTTTTGAAGGACTTCTCCAGTCCACTGGGCAGTGGGACAGAGGGGACAAGGGAGAGGTACAGGCAGGACAGTTTGGCTTTTCTCGTTTCTCTCAATGTTTCTCTCAATGTTTCTCTCGGAAACAGAGCAGGAACAAAACCAGCCCCCTTAAACTGAAAAAAAAATCAAGTTCCCAGGATGGGCATGTTATTTTTAGTTTCCAAAGTACAATATTTCCAAGGAACAAACCCCTCTGGGGATGGAGGGATGGTACAGTAGCTGTAGTACGCGTTCCACTCTGAGGAGCATTTTGAAGCAGCCCTTCTGGCCGGCCACCACCGAGGACGTGTCCCCGGGCAGCTCCTGCTCACGAGCCACCAGATGGGCACCTGGCCGGGCACTCGCCCGCACCAGGAGGGCACCATCAGGGGGCCCAGCAGGGGCAGCCTCCAGGCTCAGAATTTCCTTGCACTGTTCCAGCATGCCCAGGCTCGAGGAGAAGCAGCCCAGCCCGGTGTGGATGTCACCCCTGGCTGCCAGCAGGTGCCACAAGCCCCTCCAGCCCACGGGGGTGTGTGGCCGTGAGGCCGAAGTGACACAGGAGCAGCAGTGCAGGGGCTGGGTGTGCTGTGCCTGCAGGGAGAGCACGAGGGTCACGTCATAGCTGGTTGTTCTACCTGCCTTGCACTGCCCAAAGATGTGCCAAGAAACCCACGCACAACCCAGAGCACATCCTCATCCTTCTCCTTCCCTCTCATCTGTTTCCTTCACCCCTTTCCAGCCCTGCTGGAAGGTCTGCTCCCCTCGCTGCCGTGGGAGCCCTGCAGAGCCATGCAGGTGGCAGCAGCAGAGAGTGGTTTCTAAAATCCAGTCTGCATCCAGAGTTCATCTTTCCTCCTAAACAGGGATGCTGCTGCTAGGCTGGTTTCCTAAGAAACACAGCTTATGCCATGGTGATGGGGATGTGAGAATGTACCTACGTCCATCCCAGTCTTTCAGGATTTTGGATCTATTGGGCTAACACCAGCCATAAATGGCTGCAGGTACAGGAGCTTTGGGCATGTTCAGCACCTCTGGTATTTTTGGGAAAACAAGATGCCAGGCAGTGACAACAGCCACCCCCACCAAGGGGAAAAGCTGTTGTGTGAACTCAGCCCTTACTAGAGACCAGGCAATCACGTGGGAGAGCTCAACCAACGTGTTCAGCTCTTTCTAAGAGTCAGCAGAAGCTTTTTCTCCTCATGAAATGGGGCTCCAGCAGTGCACAGGACCCCCTGGGGTCCCAGCACACAGGGCTGTGAAGGTGGCTGGCACTCGGAATTGCCAACACCCGCAGGGCTGTGCTGGGAAACTGCTGCCATGGGGCTGATCCACCCATCTGCAGCCTTCCCACCCGAGGAAGGGATTGCTGTTTGTGGGAATGGCATGGCCAGGAGCTGCTCGGGCAGGGAGGAAACTGCTCGGTGTGGACAGTTTTGAGGGGTTTTGCTGCATCAGTCACAACTGGCTGTGCTGTCTCTCTGAAGTGCCTTTGTGCTGCCAGCCCAGGGGTCCCTGCAGGGTCCCAGCAGTCACCTGTGATCTGGAGGCACCTCCATATGACATCCCAAATAGACTCTCTAGGGATATCTCTCCTTCCTTGTTCCTGTAGGTAACTTCTTCAGCTTGAATCTGTGATGCCCTTGAACTTCAAAACCTTTTCCCATGAGATTCTGAGGTGATATTAAAGGTACTGAGGGCAGCTAGACCCAGGTCTCAAAGCCTCAGATTTCTGCTATCTGTACCCTGAACACTTCCTCCTGCTCATGGGAGAGGCTGCATCCTGCTATGTTGTCTCCTGCAGCAAGAGGAAAGGGCAGTGACAAAGCTGCCACAGTGTCACCTCTAGACTTGGCTTCTTCCCCCAGTTGTTTTGTGTTTGTTTGCTTTTCCATGCCGAGGCAGTGAATTAAGTCATTCTGTGGGTCGTGCCAGCCCCTGGCAGGCTGGCATCAAACATATGATAGATGGTCTTTGCTGGGGACATGTCATTCCCACTCTGTCCCTGTCCAACCTGAGAACCTCTGCCCTCTCCCAGCTGCCAGGCCCATCCCACGTGCCTCATCTTGCCTTTTTTCCCCACACACAACCTGAGGAAATGCACTTTTCCGAGGGAGAGGAACTCCAATTTGTCTCAGAGCCAGATCTCTCTTGAGCCCATGGTGACATTTCGCTCTGCCACAGACAGAGAGGCTTGTGTAGGCTGGAAGGTCCACTGGAGGGGAAATGTCCCATTGATCTCCTTTAGGTGCATTGCCATGACAGCGTCTTACGCAAATATTTCTCTCTCACACAGGCTGTGTAGAAGACAAAAAACCAAGTTCTGCTTTTAAGAGACACAGCAGCATTGCTGTGGCTGCTAGCTTGGACCTCTGTGGCCTATAAATCTGTAGCTGAACACTACAGCGTGGCCTGACATGGAGTAGACAGCTACCACTTCAGCAATCTGGTTTAAATACTGGTCTCCTGTGATCTTCTGCTCACCCTCAAAGGGTTAATGGCTCACTGCTGTCCTCATCCTGCTGGTGCTCTGTCAGGGATTGGAAGCTGGCCCTGCGTAGCCACTGCCCAGCCTCCAAATGATAAATCATGTCAGGATACAAAACTGATTCCGGTCCTTAAAAATGAATAGGTGATTTGAAAATGCCCTGTGCTGGGTGTGAATTCTGCGCCTCCCTCATCAATCACTTGTCATAAATAACATTAACATTCAGGAGTCAGCAGAAGGTGGGCAGGTTTGGAGCAGAAGGAAATGTAAAGTGATTTCCTGATATCTTTTTTACACCAGAATGGCAGGCTTCTTTCCCGTTTAGGTGGCTGGGCAGGTTTTGCACCCTCTCCTCCCTGGGGGAAGGACCCTCTGTGCTCTCCAAGCCAAAATGTGGCAGTGACCAGAAACAGAGCTAGAAGATGGTTCAGTGATGAGAAGGAGGACAGGGCTTGGCTGAGGGGGAAAAGTGGGACCATCATGTCCCACAAGCTGTTTACTCCAATCACTGCATGGACTAGGATTTCCTCTCCAGCCTCACGTATCTTTGGGTGGGATTGGGGCACTTGGAGCTCCTCAGGGTGGTGGGAAGCTGTGTTTACACCGTCAGGGGAAGGATGCACTGGGCCACGAGCCCCTCCAGAGCTCTGGCTGCTGCTGAGGGCTGGCCAGCAGCCCCTGGAGCCAAATGAGTGCTCAGCCAGGGTGCTGCAGCTCTCCCAGCTGTGCCGTGCAGCTGGATGCCCAGTTAGATTCCCATTAACACACTGCTGAGGTGGCCTTGGCTTATCAGAAGCTCAGCCCGGTGCAAAGACCCACCTTGGTTCTCCAAGCATGTTTGTGGGAAGAGGTGCCAGGGAGGGCTGTGGCAGTGTGCAGCAAGGGAGGAGACTTGGGGTTCAATTTTTTTGCTGACTGGTTGTTTGCTGGAGGGATTTGCTCCTGGCTGTGTTTTGTAATGGCTTTATTGCTATAGATTATAGCTTTAACTGGTGTCAAGGGCACCTAGAGCTCTGGATCACCTTCCTTTAGGGATGCTTAACTCTCAGGAAATGATACTGTAGAAGTAAAGCGGGTGCCAGCTATTGGCACTGAGTGTCTTTCAGTCCTGAGGATGTCCCTGAAATGCCCATGAGGGACAGCATGGCTGAGAGGGGGAATGGGGCTTCTGTTCTGACTTGGGGATGGAGCAAGTCTTGCCCAGAGCTTCTCAGATTCCTGCCAGAGGCCAGAGCTGAACGTCCTTCTCTTCCTTTCTTACACAAAACCAAGCATGAGGCTCGAGGAGTCACAGACTGAGAGCACGGTGCAGACACCGTGTGCCTCCTGGCAAAGGTGAATGGAGATGTTTCAGTCATCCAGGGACCTGCCTTGGTTGCCTGCTTCAGGTGTCTGGGATCAGAGGCACTGCAGCAAGGGCTGGTTTGGGTGCTGAGGACTCCTCCGTTTGCTGTGTGTCAGGAGATGCCCTTGTGTGCCAAATTTTGTAACAAAACAGGATGACAGCTCTTCTGCTGGTGTTGTACACCACCTCAATCTCATTACTTAATGATAATAAAGATGGAAAGAGCAAAATTGGCTTCCATCATTCACCAGGGGCCAGATTCTGCTGTCTCGGAACTGCCTGTGATTTCCAGCGGGATTTCTAAGCTCCTATCTCAATTGTTACAGCAAATTGTTTTCTTATCTCTGCCTGTGTGTGGGGGGCTGGAACCTGAAGAGGGTGATATGTCCAAATTCAAGTGTTGACTATTCATTCCCCACTTCCCTCTCTAGGAAGGAGATGCTGCATGCTATTAAATTCATAATGCTCTGCTTGGCTACATTAGTTACCATGCAACACACTCGCGAAATTGAGGGTGAAGAACATATTTTCCCACATCTGGAGTACTGCAGAAAACATTTAATAGATTTGCATGTACGGTGCATTTGTGAAAACACCGGGAAAAAAGGGGGAGGGAGGGAAGAGGGGAATGTTTATTCGTTATCAGCTGATGAATAATTAATTTACAAACATTGTCTTGTTAAATATAAATTAAATCCTCATTTGACACACTTTATAATTTAGAAGTATAAGCCCAGCATGAATGAAGAGAACTCCCCACTGACTTCTTTCATGTTAATCCCGAGGAGGCAGGGAGGGAGGCTTGGCTTTCAAAGTTAAAGCTGACAAGGGGTGGTGGTTAGGAAGGGGAATGATGTGACAAAGAGAGCTTGGGGACCTCGGACACTTCATCTGCGCTCGTGGGGAGGTGGCTGAGCAGGGCAGGGAGGCAGTGGGTGTCTCCAGAGCCCTCTTCCGAGGATTTCTTCTCCGCACTCAGAGCTGCGGGCGGCTGAGCCGCAGGATCGCGGCTCTCGGAGTGAAATC
>VZRO01001729.1:276212-318651 GCA_013397915.1 Daphoenositta chrysoptera
CATCCCGAGCCACATCCCGAGCCACATCCCGAGCCGCATCCGAGCCACGTCCCGAGCCGCATCCCGAGCCACATCCCCAGCCACATCCCGAGCACATCCCCAGCCACATCCCGAGCCACATCCCGGGCACGTCCCGAGCACATCCCCAGCCACATCCCGAGCACATCCCGAGCACTGGTGGCTGTGCTGTGTTGAAAAGCAGTTTGTGACAGCCCTGGGTTACAGCCCCGCTGTCCCACTGCAAGGCTTGGGTTAATTCCTTCGTTCCTTCCTAATAGATGGGGAAACCAAGACCGGGAATAATTGTCTGGCTCCGAGGAACACTTAAGTCTTGATTATACTTAGCTTTGGCTGCTTTGGAATAAGTAGGAAGGAAATGAATTGAAAATGGCACGCTGTTTAAAATGCTTGTCTATGTTCCTCTGGAGCACAAGATAAGCCTATAGGTAAAGGAAATTTGCTACCTCCCCCCTCCTTTCCTGATAATAATAGACTCCAGCAGTTGCACAGCACTTCTCAACTGAAAGGACTTAAAAATCCTTCACAAATCATCTGTCTGGGAGGCAATAGCCCAGATGCACCCACTTTAGGGTGGATTGCAATGCCTAAAGCACACTGCAGTGCTCTGCCAAGGATTGCACACTCTCCTTGGCCTGCCCGGTGTGCAGGGAGTTGGTCATCAGCATAAATCCGGTGAGGTTCTGCAGGGCACGCTCCTCTAATGGGCTAGGTTGGGTTTTGGTCCCCAAGAACGATGTATATCACAGAAATTTAAAGTGTTGGGAAATGGGTATTGCTCACTAACGGCCCCAGTGCTTTTCCTGGCTGTTATTTTCCATGCCTGAGTGATGGCTCGGTGCTGCCGGAGCCGGTGCCGCATTTATTACGTCTTCACAAATACTCATGTGCTTGGAAAGTGCTCACATCTCCTGATTCCTTGATGTTCAGGAGTGGTCACTGTCCCTCACACTGGTGTTCACATAGCAGGGAGGTCAGGCACAGGGAGGGCAGCAGCTCTCCTTATAAAAAGTTTGTCCATCCTTATGAAAAATCCCTTGCGAGGCCACTGAGGCATGACACCAATCACATGTGATTTGTGGGACAAACCATGGGCTGCAACAAAAGGTCTAATGAAATAAATAAGTTGCTCCCATCCTAAACATATCCCAAGAGCTTCCAGAAGTGTCAAAGTTTGCTTCCAAAACGGAAAAGAGCTGATTTATTCACTATGAATAATTCAGCCAGCTCCTTTTATTATCCAGAACATACACTAATCCCCTCCAGATATTTTCTGTGTGACATCCATGTTGGTATTTTATTTACAGGCTGTGCAGAAAACTCAAGGAGTCTGTTATCAGGGAAGACGAGTGAAAAGCTGGAGGTTTGCATGTGAAATTTGGAGCTAAATAAAATATGAAAATCTGGACAGTGGCCTCCTGGGGGCAGGAAAAGTGCTTTTCCTCAGAGACGTTTCTGGAGAGCAAAAGCCTAAAGTTAATTAACATCTGTGCTCGCAGCCTGGTGCTAAGTGGGGAATGTGGCTGTACTTAAAGGTTTCTTAAACTGCAGCATCAGTCCTGGCACGCAGGTGCCTCCCGCAGCCCACAGCTCGGGCAGCCTCCGGCCCTCGGGCAGTGCGGGATAAATCAACATCCGTAATGAAGGAAGCGGCTCTTGTAAATTCCTTCACGGATCCCATTTCCGCCCTTCTGCTGGCAGGAATGACTCAATCCCTCATTCATTTTGTGCCAGCCTTTGGAGAAACCTCGCATTTCTTCAGCTGGGCTGAATGCAGGCTGGATTTGTTCGCCCTGAGCCTTCGCAGGCAGCCTGGGAAAAAGGATGCTTCCAGCAGGTGCTTCCCAAGGCATCGCTGTGCTCCCTGTACCTGACCTGAGAGCATTAATTCCTCACCTTTACCCACAGAAAACTTTTCCTACAGTCTGGGGTCACAGCAGCTGCACCTGGTCCCCCTTTCCAGAGCCAGCAACGGGGCTTCCTGCTTGTTACAGGGCCAGAGTGACACTTTTCCAGTGACCAGGGGACCCTCCTTACCGGGGTCTGGCCCACGCTGGGGGGATGTCTCTGCCCTGGCCACCCTGGCAGCTGGCTCTCAGTTTGGCAGGGCAGGAAAAGAGGCTTTTCTGTGATGCAGAGGCTGCATTGCTGGATGGTGGGGATGCAAAGCACGGCTGCCTCCACCACAGTCACCTAAAGGAGCTGCCCTGGGGCTCCCCACAGTGTGCTCATGGACAGGCCAGGAGCCCTGTGTGTGATCCAGGACTGATCTGTGCTCTGACCCTCATTAAATCGATTCTTCCAAGTCAAAGGGAGAGCACTGCTGTGTCAAATTTGAAAGATATATAGACTCTGAGCTGTACCAATAGTTGTCACTCGGTGGGCTGAATTATTTCTAAGGCAGAGTTGATTTATCTGGACTGAAGGCTTTAGATGTCTCTGCAGAAGAGGAAGGTATATTCCAGGCTGTGAGAATCAAGTCAAAGAGCTGGTCAGGGTTTGAGGCCAAGGTTTCTGGTGTAGGGCAAACAGCAGCATCATAGAGGAGGTAGGCTCATTCTCCCCTCCCACTTGGGACATAGCCAGAAATAGCCAGAATTCTTCAGCATTTCTGAGGAGAAATGGGTTCAGGGACAATCAAAACATTTACATTTAGTTTCATCAGATTGTTTTGATTTGCTCTTCATATGGTGATAAATTCTGTCCTGTATAAGTAGAGCAAGAAAATGAGTATTTGAAAATAAACGTCAAAATGAAGTGCATCAACTAGATAAGGGTAAAACGAAATATTTTGTTAGCTTACTGAAGAAAAAGAAGTTTCTGAATGAAATTATAAGGTTGAAGTAATTCATTTTAGGGTTTGACAATTTTAATTTATTTTGAGGAAAACTTCATATTTTTTTTTCCACTAGAAATCAGTTCTATTTATTTCCTGCATTCCCAGATGAAGCCATCCTACCATTTGCCTTAAAAGGCTGTTGTGAAATCTGCCTGCTATAAATGTGTTGCAAAATGGAGACCATTTCTTAGAATTCAGTGGTATGCTTCAAGGACCTCTTCATGCCTCGGTGCTAAAGGCAGAATATTCAGATTATTGCATCCCATCTCCGTGCACAGGAAGGATTTAATTGCCCATGGTACAAATTGGAAGTGAGCAGCCAGAGTGAGCCTTCGTGTGGCTTTGCTTCTCCTCACGTCTCCTCCAAGGCTCCACACACTGCTTGGTGCCTCTGTGGCTCCAGCTTGGTGTCTCTTGTAGGAGAAATGGCCTTATGGTCAGTGAGGGGGCAGGTGGACACTGCAGCCATTTCACCCCAGCGCTGCTGACCCTCCCACCAGCTGCCAATTCCCAGTTCCCGGCTCTCCAAAGCCCCAGAGGGATCCTGCTGGCTGCCTGGGGCACTGTGGGTGGGGAATAAAGGGGCACGATGGCTGAGGACCCTGGCACAAGCCTCGTCTGTCCATCTCCACATCCAGAGCGCCTCGTGGTGAGGGTTTGTGTGTTGGTTCCCTGACCTGCAGTTGGCCAGGAATGGCTCCAACCATCTGATCAGCTTTGCTCAGCAGGGGAATTGCAGGTGGTGGCAATGGCTCCCCCAGGCAGATGCACGTGGGAGGTGTGAACCAAAACACTCGGGAGCGTGGGCAGGGGAACACCTTGTCTCCATGTGGCTGGGGAACAGGGGAGGTCGGAGCAGGGATCCTCCAAATGCTGGGAGCTTTGTTTCTGACAGTTCCCCTCAAGCAGCTTCTCTCTCCCTCCAGCTTTGCCACCTGTGGTGCCTCCCACAGCAGACCTGTGGCCCTTAGTCTGTCATTCTCCTCCACAGGCACCCAAAGCCACCTTAGCAGTGTTATAAAGGCAAGCAGAGGAAGCAAAGCAGCAGGGTAGAGGAGTGGGAAAAACCTGAGGGAGTTGGGTTGGTTGTTCCTACAGCCACAGGGCTGAAGTTAAGATGATAACTGGCTGATCTTCTCTTCATTTGGTTCTTGAAAAGAAAAGCTGAAGGCAGAGACACCTATACATTCAAGATAAACCATTTCCTTCCATGATCTGGCATGTCCAGGGCTTGCAGCCTTAGATTCTCACATGAATCTGCACCTTGTGAGAAGGCACAAAGGACCCTGGTTCCTCTCTCTGGATCAGCAAGAGGAGGGATGAAAACACCTCGGCATTGCTGCTCTCACAAAAAGCCAAAGCCAAGTCCAAGTGCTGGAATTTGGTAAGAAGCAGTTAAAGATGTGCTGTCCATCTCCCAGGAATTTTGGACTAAGCTGAAGAGCCAAAATTGTTTGGTTTCTTTCAGTGTATGATTCTGGGATATACAAGTGTATTTCTTACACCACTGTGTAGAAAACTGAGCCTTTATCTTTTTCACCCCTTCCCAAAGATGCTCCAAAGTCATCGAGGGGAGCTGGGGAAGGTCGAGTGGTTGAGTCTCAAAGGAGGCATCTTCAGTAGGCAGAGCCTGTCCAAAACAGTTGGGAGCTGGAAAAAGAGACTGGGAATATTGATCCCTGGTTTTGAGGAGAGTCCAGGAGGTGCCCTGGGAAGTGAGCAGCCCAGAGGAGCAGAGCTCAGCAGGCCCTGCTTGCCCACGGGCTCGTGACCTGACTGCCAAATGACCTCCACTCTTGGCCTGAAGTGTGGATGTCTGCCTGGAGAGGAGAATGACTGGCCTGGTGACCCTTCTGCAACTGCTCTCCAGCTGCTTTGCCCTCCCAGTACCCAACAGGGGAGGCAGAGAGAAATTGTTCTTTTCCTGTAACCTGATTAGTTTCTCCCAGCTGCTTTCCACAGCCTGGTGCTCCCTTGGAATCTCATTAGGGCTGGCCTGTGATTGTGTGGTGGCTCGAAAAGAAGAACCGCAAAAGGAAACACAAAATGAGGCAGGGAGAAGGAACATCAAGGAACTGGCAGGGCAGGGAGAGAGAGGTGGTAAGCACAGCAAGGGGGCATGAGAGGCAACATGAAAGATTTCCTTGAAAGATTTGGTGAAGCAGAGTACACTGTTCCCATTTCCTTATTCATCTGGAGCCAGGAGAGAACAGGGTCAAGAGTGAGGATCTCTGCAGAGGGCACAAACTGCTCCCCTTTTGTGAAACCAGAAGTTTTTCAGATGTTTTGAATGTCCTTTTTTTTTTACCTTGAGGGTGAGAATTAGGAAGGGATTTATACAGGTGGTTTTTATCCTGGCCAGTGCAGGCATTTCCATACAAAATGGGTGGCATCCCAGGGACTTGGGTGCTCTGTGCTTTCTCAGACCCAGTTCTGGGCTCTGCTGGCTCCTCCACCATCTCAGTGTGCTGCCAACAAAGGTGGTTTGACAGAGCCCAGGGCCTGTTGGTAGTGAGTGGTTCTCACGGAGCAGGGCTGCAGCTGCTGCTTCCCCAGTCCTGGGCAGTACCCACATTGCTATCCCAGGGTTTCATCTTAGTCACAGTGGGTGGCACGGGAATGAAAAATGCAATTAAAGAAATTCCAGCTTCTCATCTGGATCTCGTCAAGCTGTTGTGGAGGAGCAATCCCAGGAAGTTAATCACATGCAGTGAGAAGGTCTGTCTTCCAGCCCTTCCAAAGGAAATTTCCTTTTGTCTCCTCAAACACCCCATGAGCCAGAAGGACAAACGAACAAGAGCACCTGCCCGAATTGCTAAATATTCTCCAAAGTGCTAAACATTCTCCTCCAATTATTCTGTGTGCTTCCATCCTCACCTCTTCTCTTTCCCCACCTGCTTT
The DNA here is from genome assembly GCA_013397915.1 of Daphoenositta chrysoptera. NCBI lineage: Eukaryota > Metazoa > Chordata > Aves > Passeriformes > Daphoenositta > Daphoenositta chrysoptera. The sequence continues at coordinate 281,971 of VZRO01001729.1, forward strand.
CTTCTTCCTGCACGAAGCTCCTTCAATCCCAAACATTATAGGGAGCAGTTAAGCATTTAGCAGCAATGTGTGACATGAGGACAAGAGTTTGGACAAACGTGGCTTTGCTCTGCCCGGGTATTTTCCAGAGATTGTGGTAACCGGGCTGCACCTTTGTTTGCATCAGAAGGTGCTTCCACGTGACTTTGCACCCAGGGCATGTCCTGTCCTGAGAGTGGAGGGAAAAAAATCAAGCTAAAAGGAGGTGGCTCCTTCCCTGAGGAGCTTTGCATAATACTCCAGTGAAGTGTTCAGTACCTTCCCCTTTAATCAATTCTGCCCCATCTGCACAGAGCATCCCGTGTCCACAGCTCTGCCTTTTCAGTAATAACCTCATCAGGGACAGCGCAGACAGACTTGTGCTTCTGCAAAGCTGAGTCTGGCTGATGTCATGTCTCGCCTCAAGGACTTTTCCTGGTCCTCTGGGTAATGGCTGTTAACAGATGCTAAAACACACACGTGTAGGTCTTGTGCCCCTCGGGCTCACAGGGAGAGGCTCCCTGTGCCAGCCCGCGTTCCCATGGAAAGAGGAACAGGTACCCTGGGGCTGCAAGGGAGGAGATAACACCACTGCAAGGCAGGAAGCGGTGGTACAAGGGAACATCTCTGGAGAAAGGATCTGGGGAGAAAGAAACAGTCTGGGGTGGCTGGCTGTCAGGAGTGTGAAACTTGCCTTTTAGATGTCCCCACCTGCACAGCCCTGGCAGCAGGAACGAGCAGAGGTGTGGGGAACAGGCAGGCAGGGATCTCAGAAGGCAGCACCGTTTTGAAAGCCCTGTCCAGTTCCCATCTGCCGGCTCCAGGGGTGAGCAAGCCGTGACTGGGGGAGTCTGCAATCGACACAGCAGCATTTATAGCATGACTTGTTTGACAGCTCCTGGCACGAGCACAGGACATGGAGATGGTTTTTAATAGCACGTTTGTATTATAAAAAGAACACTGTTTCAGCTGAGATTCCCTGGACAGAGGCGAAAGACATTCAGGCAAGGACAGCGCTGCCGGTGTTACTGCAGAAGTGAAACAGATGGGAAGTTCAGTGTGTCACCTTGAAAACACAGATCGTCACAGCTCTGCTCCTGCTGTCCTTGAGAGCACCCCTAGTCACTCCAGCATCACGTCCAGAAATCTCTCCGGGGTCTGATTTGGAGGGAGGAGGACCTTGGAAACAGAATTAAACTTACATTCGCATTCTTTTGGTCTTTGTGTTGGAGAGACAGAACTCGCCTAGAGCAGGGACATGGAGGTGGCCACAAATGAGGTGTCCCACATTGCTAATGGGAGAACTGGCTTCCCACTGTCACTGCCCAGCCAGCCCCTGAAGTGGTCAGTGCTGTTGGTACCTGTCCCTTCTGCCCTTGGAGAGTGCTCACATGTCTCAGGCTTAGAAGCACATTCCTGCCCACCAGCTGTGGGGACAAGGAGTCGTGCATTCAAATGTCAAGATTATTCTAAAATACAGGTATTTTATTTAGATTGTTTATTCAGTCTTGAAGACGTTTTACTATTAGTGTGTTCCTTGCGACATGGAGATGGATGTGGGGTGCAAGCCAGGGTTTGTCTGAGATGGCTGCAGGCTGGGAGGGTGAGTGGGGTGTCGTGGAGAGGAAAATGCTCACCTGGGCAGGGCTGTGGGGGTGTGGGCATGCTGAGCACAGCTGTCTGAAGGGGGATCCTGTTTTGCAGTAGAGGGAGACTGGGACAGAGGCTTCCTGGCTTGCCTTGACCTGCACCAAGAGCCCTACCAGCCCTTGAGAGAAAAACACCCCACTCCTGGGTCTCCTCGAAGAAAGAACTTCTGAGAATTTCCTGAATTGCAGCATCCCTAAGAGCTTGCCTGTGATATTTGCTTTGCTTGGCTGCATGATTGACAGCATGGACACATCATATTCACATCAGACCACCTGAAATGCTGTCCCTGCTTCCCAGGAAAGCAGCCTGCATTATTGGACTGCAGTGAGGGATTTGCTTGGACGTGAAGAGGGAAGGGAGCTCTATGAGTAAAAACAAATACCAGAACAATGAAAGCTAGAAAGTGACTGTCTAGGATATTAATCTCTCAGCCAGTTATTTAGGATTTTTCACAGAGTATTCTGAGTTGGAAGAGACTAAACTATCTCTCCAGCAGAGGAAAATTGAGGAAAGTGTTTCCAGGTCTCTGAGCTCTCTGTTCAGAGGTTTTCTTGTTGCTGTTGAATACAAGTGAAGTTGCAAAAATCACATTTAGATCCTTCATTTTATCCTAATTTAGGAGGCCATCTAAGACATGTTCATCTCATGGCTTTGCTCCTTTCTTTGGCATTTGGCAGAAAGCTGAGCTCTTAACACAGAGAGAGAAGCTCGTAGATGGAACAGAGGAACCACGGGGTCCCAGCCCCTCTGGATCCCACTAATTGCACCCTTGAGAGGGGTTGGCTGAACTGAACACACAAACTTGATTAAAGCCATTTGAAAATGATGTTTTGGCCGGGCCCAGCTGTGTTTATTTGGTGTATGAGGTAACCTGAAAACACACACTGGTAATTTCTAGTCTTGTCAGGCAAACCCTGTGAGTTTAAGCTGTTAATCTGGAACCCAATAGCCCTGGGTTCCAGGGTGGAACTTGGTCCAGAGCAGAGTTCCTAGAGCCAAATCTGACTGGAAACATGGGCTGGTTCCCCATCTGTGAGGGCAGAGCAGCAGAGATAACCCAGGGAGCAGTCCTCAGGGTAGCACACGAGGCCAGCTCCCAGCTCTCCTATGCTGGGGACAGGCTGATTTCTGAACAAGTCTCTTTTCTTTTAGATTGAAAATGTTCAGGGTTTTCTTAGAAATGGCTTTTCACACAACATACTCGTAGCTTTTGAAAAATGAAAGGGTTTGAGAGTGCAGTAAAATCTTTTTGTTGTTATTTTTTTCCTTCCCATATGAAATACCCCTGTCAGCTCCCCATCCTTTCATTTCTCACAAACGTTCTTTTACCGAGCACCACTTTTTCCATTAAATGTTTTCAGGTTATGCCATTCTGTGTCTCCACCAGCATCTGTGCTGCCCACATGGGGAAAACCAGGGCTGACCAGGGATGTGCTGCAGTGCCAGGTGATGACAGTGACCCAGGGCCAGCAGGGACATGCTGAAAGGCTGGGTTGGACATGAGCTCACTCAGCAGCAGAGGCAACGCTGCAGAGCATCCCTTAGCATGGGGAAAACTCACGTGACAGTATTTAAGGTAGGCAGCCCTCAGGGTTTGCCTTATGGGGAGTTTGATTTATGATTTCATGACTGAAATTCAATGTCATACTGCATGCATGCCAACATGTGTGTGCTACCCCACGTGTGATCCAAATGGTGTGGCCAAACTGTTAAAGCAATTCCTCCTTACTTCGTTAGCTCCTTCTGTTAAAAACACTAAAAATGCCTGTGCTTTCACGAGAAGTTAACAACCTCCATGTGCTGCACAGCAGATGGTACAGTAATGGTGGAGGCGTATTTTACAATAACCCTTTTCCACATGGGGAAATCGAGGCATTGAGGAGTCTCTTTCTGGTGGCTGAGAATGAGTGAGGGGCAGAGAAAAACTACAGAGGTGCAGGAGATAAAAAAAAATGCCCTGAGTTTTAGGGGCTGAGCTCATCCTGCTGAACTTCAGCTACTCAGCTCTGATCAGGAGACTCTTCCAAGGTCAGGAAGGGTAAAAGGTATTTTCAGAAGACAACCTGGACTGCTTCGTATTGAGGTCTCCCTCCAGAAGTCCCTACCCCTCTCTAAGGGGTAAGAAACCCGTGGTCAAACACTTCCTGTTTTAATCACCTTGGTGGATGCCTACAGCTAAGTGGGATCTGAATAATGGGAAGGGTCTGAGCTCTGTCCCAGTGCAGAACCCCAGCCACGCAAGGTTCCTCAGCATCAGAGAGGGGATTCCTGATGGGAACAGCTGCTGAAGCCTTCAGGAGCTGTTGTGGTTGAACCCCACTCAGCAGCTCAGCCACGCACAGCTGCTCACTCGCTCAGCAGGGTGGGGGAGGAAATTGGAAGGGTAAAAGTCCTCCCAAAGGCCAGGGCACTTTTGTATAAATCTTGCCTCAGATAATTCCGAAAGAAAACACATTTGTAAATGCCAACATTTCCCAATGGGCTCCCTATGGAGAGGCAAGGGAGCCAGCTCAGCTACTAAGATCTGCCTCGTGAATAGCTGTGCTAATAATAGCCACTGAAATTAGATCAAACCGCAGGACAGTGACAATAACAGCTCAGATTTTTCAGAAGAGCTGAATGACTCGTGCACCACACCTTTGCACAGGCTGGCTATGAATGACACAAGAGGAGCTCTTTAATGCTGATCCCTCCTGAAAATCTGGGCTTGACAACAAATGCTAAGACCCTGGGATAGCTGACCCTCCACTCCTCCAAAGTGTTAGCATTGATTATGCCAGACTTGAGTGCTGAACTTTACAGCAGGACGTAACTGAGCAGCCAGCCCAGAAGTGAGATGTCACCAGTGACTCCAGTTGGGAGTTAAACACTGATAGTGGCATCTAACGAGAATTTATCACTGCATTTTTGTTGCTTTCTCCTACACCAGAGATATTGCTTAGGAGGAGCTCTGTAAACTCATATGAACTCAAACGGGGTGTGCAGTGATGGGGGAGAATATGTCAAATATTGTGCTATTTTGGCCCCAGCACTCTGCCAATGCTTCTTTTATTTCACATTTTTACATGTCTCAATCACCACATACCCTATATCCAAGCAGAACCCAGTGAGATCCAGAACCCTCAGGTGCTGGGATGGGCCCTCCCAAGCCCCTGGGTCTGGGCAGGGGCCATGGCTGTGCCCTTGGCTGGGAGGGCTGCTGCTGTCCCAGCTCCGTGTCTGCTCGTGTCTGTTCTGAATGAACTGCAGAGGCAAAGCCACCCCTCTGAACGTGCTGCACCTCTCCCCATTCTCCCCACTTAGAGACCCATTAGGACCCTGTCCCTGTCACCTCTGCTCATCCCCGTGTCCAACCAGGGTGAAGCATCAGCCCGGAGAGCGACTCGGCCGCCTGACGGCAAAAGCTCTTCCCTCATGATCTCATTCCTATGCAAGGGACGTGCTCAGGACCATCACTGCTGGCTGTGGGCTGCCAGGGGAGCGAGGGCGAGGAGGATGAAGCAGGGCCCGTGCTCTGGCCTGCCCTGGCCACCCCCAGCAGGACACGGGTCCGAGGGAGCGCCCCGGGAGCTGCAGCTATTGCAGCAGCACGGCTGGAGCGAGGGCAGTGCGGGGAGGATGTGCTGCAGTCATAAAAATTCCACCGAGATAAATCGATAGAGGGAGGAGGAGAGTGAGAGGGAGGGATGGCAAAGTCAGACTTTCTTCATCTCTGCACACAAAAGGCAGGGAGACAACGGGGGCCGTGCAGGTTCAACAGGAGTGAAGGGGACCAAAGGTCACGTCAGGAGCTATCAGGAGCAGGTGACTGGCTGTAGCATGGACTGGTGGACCTGGATTTGGGGTCTGGTTCAGACAGCTGCTGAGTGCCAGACTTGTTCCTGCGTGGCATTAATTAGCACCTTCTCAGGCAGGCTGAAAAAGAGTTGAAGGAGCAAATTGACTTGCAGCAGCGAGCAGCAGAGTGGTGGGCTAATGGCGTGGGCTACTGCCAGTCCAATCCAGGCAGGAGCTGCCTCCTAGAACTGCCAGTTATCCGTGAGCTAGGACACATTCTCTCCCCAAAACTGAAGGTCCTTATTATGGTGGAAAATCTCTTTTCTGTTGGTAAAAGGCTCCGGATTTTTAACTGGTTGCACCAAGAACTGGGACCATGCAGCCCCAGCTTTCTTCTCTGATCTCCAGCAAGCAGAATCTTCCCCAAGGACTCCTGGTGTTCATGTGAACCATTTGCAGTGTAGGTCCTGTGGCAAGGGGTGGATTCTCACTAGATTTATGCACAGCACTATTATTGCTCTATGTACAAATTAGGTGTGTGGAACAGGGCTGGGCTGTATCCAAATAAATAACAGAGCTGTCTGACTGCCTTCTCTGCTAAGCTGGTGAGCAGCTTTCCCTGCCTGTGATTGAAAGGTGCAGCTGAACTTGGGGCTGGATTCAACCAACGTGCCTTTCATGCCTGTGCTTAAAAGGAGTATTGAGTTGTCTGCCAAGAGGAAGCTCAAGGTCTTGTTGGTATGGTCCTGGTTTTCCAGGCTCAGCCCACCAGTGCACACAGAGTCTTTGGCTCTTCCTAAGTGTGCCATGGATGTCCTGGCTGTGAGCTAATGGTGAGCCTGGAAAGGCGTCAGTGGTCACCAACACCTGCTCCCAGACTGAGAAGATAAATGTTCTGGCTGTGACTGCCTGCAGACCAGAGGAGCAGGCTCTGCCTGGCCTGATTCCCTCTCGGAACTTCCCATTCTTCCTTGTCTTTCCCAGGAATACACCATTGACATCTTCTTTGCTCAGACGTGGTACGACCGGCGCCTGCGGTTCAACAGCACCTTGAAGGCGCTGACGCTGAACACCAACATGGTGAGCCGCATCTGGATCCCCGACACCTTCTTCAGGAACTCCAAGAGGGCCGACTCCCACTGGATAACCACTCCAAATCAGCTCCTCCGCATCTGGAATGACGGAAAAGTGCTCTACACTCTCAGGTACATCCAGCAGGCGCTGCAGCTCTGCTGAGGGGAGGGAACAAGGAGATGGTCAAGTGGTTTCCTAAACTAAAATCCTTTAGAATGTTGTCTTGGTCGGTCCAGCTGTTTTATTCTGTTAATAAGCATTTGGGTTTTTGTTCCCATAACTTGTCACTTCCATAAATGGATCTGAAAAGCTGACGAAACAGAAGGGCTTTTTGAAGGTGAAACTTAGATGTTTTTCCTCACCTTGAAAAATATCCAAACATGTATTTTTGGTTTGGAATGTTCCTGCAAACAGACTGATCTTCAGCAAATTAGTTCTCAAGGAAGTGAGAATGCCTCTGTCACATTTAGGTGTTGGAATCAAACCATCCTCACCAGCTCAAAATCTCTTTCTCTCTCTTCCTGTCTCAGGCTGACAATCGAGGCTGAATGTCTGCTCCAGCTGCAGAATTTCCCAATGGACACTCATTCCTGCCCTTTGGTTTTTTCCAGTTGTGAGTATACATATTTTAAAAATAGCTTTAGAAGGCAAGCAGAGAAACCTCAGTGGAGTAATACTTTTCTGGGGAAACCATGCTCCCTTTTAGCTACTTTTTTTCACCTAATTTCTATGGCCCCCTTACTGAGCCATTACCCTTCATGACCCGAAGCATCCTCCCACTCCTGGGCTAGCAGAGGTCATCAGGGACAGATTCACAGCATCTCTGAGTTTCTCCTTAATTTGGGTGGATGGTTAGAGGACATTATTTCACTGACCTTCTGGTCACTCCAGACAGAACATGGATATATTCTGGTGGACAAGTGGAATCCATCCTGCCTTGAATCTTCCCCCTTCTCCCACTCTCTGAGTGAGGTCTGGAAACTTTCTGCTCCCAAGGAGGGTTACTGAGACCTCCTCTCTCAGTCACTCCTCATCCTGACTCTTCAGCAGAGAGGGCTGCTGATGTTATCACATGTCCTCTGGTAATTTTGCAGGGAGCCTTTCTGCACCAAGAGATCCCTGTCCTCGTGCGTGGGTGGGAAATCTGATTTAATCATCTGAGCTCGGGTTCTCCTGCTTCCCCTGCCACTGAAGAGCTGCAGCTCAGAGCTCTGAGGCGCTTCAGAGGGAGGCAGCATGCTGAGGAGATCTCATCCCTTCATCTCCCACCACCCCTCGTTCTTTGCTAATTAACGGTGCATGGTGTACACGCTTGATAATTAGAAACACACTGTTAGTTTGCTGCCAAGCTCTTACTCCATCCTCCTCTGAGAGACTTTCTTCTAGGTCCCTGCTTCACAGCGGGCTTGTTTCTTTGTCAAGAAAGCCAGAGGCAGGAGAAGCCGTGCTGCAGCCTGCAGGGCCAGATTTTCTTCTCCATGGAGAGTGGCACCCCTTCTTTTCCATGGATCAGCTGCCAGGGCAAGAGGTACAGGGACCACAAAGAGCGACCAGAACCATGCTGGCAGCTTTGCATTCCCGGTGTACTCGTGCCTGGGATGGCACTCATGAGGTGCCAGCTGCCCCAGGGAGGTAAAACCCTTAAAGATTTCAGGCTGGTCGAGTCACAGAACCGCAGAACAGTCCAGGTTGGAAGGGGCCTTTGGAGATCATCTAGAACACCCCTGATGACAAGGAAGAGCCACCTAGAGCAGGTTACACAGGAATGCAGCCAGGTGGGGTTTGGAATCCAGAGTTCTGACTCCAGAATCCTGGGAGAGAGACTCCACAACCTCCCTGAGCAGACTGTTCCATTGCTCTGCCAGCCTCAAAGAAGTTCTTCCTCAAACCAGCAGAGTCCTCTTGAACCAAGCCATGTCTCATTCCCAGCAGTGCAGTCCTTAGAAAGGCTCTGTTTCTGGCAGTGCTTTGTTTCTGGCAGTGCTTTCCCCATCCCCAGGATCTGAAACAGCCCACGAGGGGAGATGCAGTCCCTACTCCCATTCCATGTGGGAATCTAAACAAAAGGCACCAGAAACACCTGCCTGAAGGGTTCCTGTTTACAGAACAGCTCTGGTGAGGTTGCCAGTGCTTTTGCAGTCAGGCTGGTGGCCAAGGGGGGGGTGATGCCTTATCCCTGTTCTTAAAATCAGAGCCAAACACCGTTAGAAGGGGAAAAGGGTTTTTTTACCTCGGTATTTATCTTAAGGATCCCTGGTTCACTCTGTCCAGGTGGGACACTCCCAACATGCACACCGAAATGCCCACCCCAAAATGCACACCCAAAATGGACACACACGATTGATGGGCTATGGAATTATAGCCCCAGTCCACCCCTCCCTCCCCTGGCCAGACCCATCTTTGAGTTTACAAAATGTGTTCCAGAGAGGACCTTGGTGTCTGAGGCCTCCAAGATGTTCAGTCTCCTAACTCAACAAAACATTAAGCCTAGGAATGTAGGCTAAAAGAAACACCAAGAATACAAAAGGCCACAAAGGCATACAAAAGAGGTATAAAGAAAAGGCAAAATAATCATTATGGCATCAGGGGTACGTGGCACACTCCTCCACTGATGTCCGTGCCCCTTTCCCAGATGGATACCCTCGGGAGGAGATCGTCTATCGCTGGAGACGCTACTCCATCGAGGTCTCTGACCAGCGCACCTGGAGGCTCTACCAGTTCGACTTCACGGGGCTGAGGAACACCTCGGAAGTGCTCAGGACTGGGGCAGGTGAGGCAAAGGGAGACAGCCCACAGGAGCAGCACTGTGCTGGAGACCTGGCGGGAGGCAAAGGAGCCACCAGATCGCTCCACGGGGGTGGGGAAGGAAGGTCACAACAGCACAGTCAGAGAAACCCAAGAATGAAGGGATGGACTTTGGCTAGAGGGAGCAGGAGTGATGGAGATGGAAGGTGAGGAGAAGACAAAGCAGGGAGAGGCCAGAACCACTGACATCTGTGAACTGTGGGGTGACAATGCTGATGTGAATGAAGCTATCCCTAACTGAAGGGTCAGGAGGAGAGGAGAGGAGNAGGAGAGGAGAGGAGAGGAGAGGAGAGGAGAGGAGAGGAGGGAGCTTAGAACCACCCTTGCTGCAGTGTGTGCACTCTGTGTGATCTCTGGGTGATGCTTATGATTGGAACGGGGGTGGAGAAATCAGAACTTGCAGGTCTCGATCTTTCCTCCTGTAAACTCGTGTCAGGCTGATGAACCCCTGAACTGTGCTGTAAGAGACAGGGACAAGGCTGCAGGTGTGAAGAAACTGAGTGATGGAAGCCCCTCAGCTCCTCCTCCTCCTCATAATAGCTGGCATCCCCTTTCCTTCCCACAGACAACTGAGGAAAGCCTCTGGATTCCTGAAGGTGGGGTGAGCTCATACTTTTAAGCCCTCTGAAACAGGAAGGAGCAGTGCTTCTCCCACTCTGCAGGAAGCTGCTGCTCTCATCAGTGGCAGCCAGGATAGAAAGGCAGCACAAACTGGGACAAGAAGTGAAAGTGTCTTGAATGCACCAGTGGCCCTGTGATGTTTGTAATTCTCTTTTTTTTGGTAATTGCTTGCAAGCTCTGTTTTAACCCCAGAGCCAGAGCTGTCAGGTGGCTTTCTTCCAATACTCACTGTGAGCCTCTGAGAAAAAGAACCTCCACTGTAAGTTGCCAAATGAGCAATTAGGATGTGCAGCACCACATGCCTTTTCCAGAGGCAGAACCAGACTCTCAGTGGAAGCGATTGAAGGACACCTCCTTTGTCACAGCTCAGATAGTTCGTTAGCAAGCCAGGCCATGCAGCTTCTTTCAGCCAAAGAGCTTCTATAGAAGAGAACCCCTTGCAGCAATCAGCTGAAGATAAATGCTCTCTGCAGTTTCTTCCCTGAAACTTCTCCAAACCGTGTGCTTTTCGATGTCCTTAGCCAGGCCAGCACAAATGCAGCCTGGTGGCCATATGGACAGCCAGGCAAGCAGCCAGCTGGGCAACCACAAAGTCAGCTCTCAATGAGTCACAAAGACATCCAGCAGGACAGCTACAGAGCCAGGCAGGTAGCCACAGAGTCCACTAGCCACAAAACCAGTGAGTCACCAAACCTGCTCAGCCAGCCACGTGAAGTTAACAATCTGGGCAACTACAAAACCAGATGGACAGGCACTTAAAACAAGAAAACCTCATCAGAAACTCCGAATTCTGACACTTTGCTGATTTTTCTGCTTTAGGAAGCCTCATGTTATGATTCCAATGTCTCTGTTGCTCTTTCCTAGGGGAGTACATGGTGATGACAGTTTCTTTTGACCTAAGCAGACGCATGGGTTACTTTGCCATTCAGACCTACATTCCCTGCATCCTGACTGTTGTTCTTTCCTGGGTTTCCTTCTGGATCAAGAGAGACTCTACGCCAGCCAGGACATCTCTGGGTAAGAGACAGGATGATGCATGTCTGATGCTTGTCAAACTCTGCCAGGCAAGCAGACTGGCACTGTTGGAGTACAAAATCTCCTGAAGCACTTCGCCATTTTCTGGCATTTTTGAGCTTACCAGAGAATATTCCACTCCTTCAGCTTCCTGTGTGTAACACTCCACAGCTCAACCAAATCTCCAGCTGTGCTGGCTTGGGCTGCTGGATTATCTCAGGAGAGCATCTCGCTCTCATGTCTTGATCTGAGACCCAAGCACAGCCTTTTCCAAGATGACAGTGGGGTATCCTCATGCACCAAAAGGGAGAGGAAGGGGCTGAGCTGTGGCACTGCAGTGCTGCCCAAAGTGCTCCTGTCACATCCACGTTTTCTACATTTCCTCATGACTTTTCAGGGCCTCTATGTAGGGCTGGTGACAGGAGGGTTGTAGGGTTAATGAGCAAAGTTGCTCAGCTGCACCCACAGAGCCCCAGGCTCTGGCAGGAGCTGGAGCCCTGCAGGTACAAGCTTTTGCTGTCGGTCGCCCCACAGGACCCGCAGAGTGACAACAGCTCTGCCTATTGTTTAGATTTTCTCAGCACACTGCAGTGGCTCCTTGAGGCAGGAGAAAAGCTTCTGTTGATTGAATGCTGCTCTGATAGGTGCTGGGGAGATCTTTGAAAGTCTTTAATGCGCCTTGGCTGTATCTGCATTTTGCAGCAAGCTGTGATTCCCAGCGCTGTCCTTCCTATCAGCCCCGCTGACTTTGCCTTTAATTGGAGGTAGCATTCCCAGCCCTGCCTGCAGGTCCCTGTGGGGATGGAGAGGAGAGGAGGGCCCATCAGCTATTCAGAGCCCATCCGTGATGGCCATGTCTCCCCACCTCCCTATCAAAATTAATTTGTTTGGTGCCTGTGGAGAGAGGAGGAGGAGTAGGGTGTCATTTCCAATGAAGGTGAGGGTGTGCCATAGTCTGTGGCTGGTAAAGGAATGAACAGCAAGAGAAAAATGTTGTGCACGGCTCTAGTGACTGTCTCAAAAAACAAAGGCAAGTTCCCCCAGGAGAGAGGCCCCTCTCTATGGGAAGGGACCTCAGCACATGAAGAATAACATATTCTCTCACAGCCCCTGTTGTACTTAATACAGATGATGCCCAGCACATTTCGAGCCTGCCAGCCATCATTAGGGAGATGTAAACTGGACCAGTTCCACTGGCACTTCAGAAATGTGGGAAGTCACATCACATCTGCTAATGCAAGTACAGCAGGAAAACATGAAGATCTTCTGCCACGCCCACCCCCAGAACCCCTGGGGTGACCCCAGGAAACGGTGGCAGGTGGACTTAGATGGATGCTAGAGAAGGAGAAACAGGTGGAAGTCCTGCTTCTTCCCCACATCCTAAAAACCAGTGGATGAGATCACCATACCAAGTCCTGCAGCTGATCCTTTGTTGGCTCCTGACACTTCATCTCTGGAAGCAGAAACGTGAGCATTGCTGCTTATGCAAAAACAGTTCCAAGCCTGACTCAAGTCAAAAGAAATTCCTTATCACCTCCCACACACTTGCCCTCTACATCGAGGAATGGACAGATTGTGAAGAGCTGTCTCTGAAAAATAGCCACGAGCAGATTGAAAATTTATGGGTAGGAATCAGATCAAGGAAATGGAAGGCACCTTAAGGTTGGTGTCTACAATAGAGAAGCCCGTTGACCAGGGAGCAGAACAGCACTGGCAGATCTTTCAGAACATTTTCCAAAGAGCACAAGGGCTCTCAATTCCCAGGTGTAAGAAATCAGGAAAGGAAGGCAAGACATCAGCATGGAAGAGTCAAGAGCTCCTGGTCAGACTAAAGGACAAGAAGGAAATGCACGGGCAGTGGAAGCAGGGACAGGTATCCTGAGAGGAGCACAGGGACACTGCCCAGTTGTGTAGGGATGGGGTTAGGGATGCAAAGGATACTAACAGGGGCTCCCCCAGGTTTGTCAGCCAGAAAGAGAAGGTCAAAGAAAGTTGAATACAACTGGCAAACTGGTAAAAATGGATGAGAAGGAGGCTGAGGTAATTTTTTGGCTCAGTCTGCACTGGCAGCCTCTCTCCTCACATTCCACAGTGGATGCATTGCAAGACGGGGACTGGGGCAGCAAAGTCCCTCTCACTGCAAGAGAAGATCAGGTTTGAGACCACCTGAAGAACCTGAACATCCATAAGTCCATGGGACCTGCCAAGATGCATCCCAGAGCACGGCTGATGCGGTTTCCAAGGCACTCTCCATGATACTCGAAAAGTCATGGTGGTGACCAGAAGAGGGGAAATATTGCACCCATTTTTTCAAAGGGTAGAAAGGAGGACCCTGGGACAACAGACCTGTCAGCCTCCCCCATGTGCCTGGGAGGATCATGGAACAGATCCTTCTAGAAGCTGTGCTGAGGCACGAGGAGGACAGGAGGTGCCAACACGGCCAGCACATCTGCACCACGGGCAAGCCCTGCCTGGCCAACCCAGCCTCACGCAGAGTCTGAGCTTCCCATTCCTTTACCAGTCCACATGGTGTGATACCTGAGTTTGAACATCTCTCTTTCTCATAGAGCATTGTCAGAGGGTTCCTCAAGACCAGCGTCTGGCTGAGCAGAGCAAAAATGGGACCAGCCAGCCGGAGTAGAGGGAAAATGGGGGTGTTTTGGGGGCTGGATGTGTGTAGAAGACAGAAGTGCTCCTTTTCAGTACTGAAGTCAGTTCTTTTCTCTCTTAGGTATCACGACTGTGCTCACCATGACCACCCTGAGCACCATCTCCCGCAAGCACCTCCCCCGTGTCTCCTACATCACAGCCATGGACCTCTTTGTCTCTGTGTGCTTCATCTTCGTCTTCGCCGCTCTCATGGAGTACGCCACGCTCAACTACCTGGTGGGAAACAAGAAACCATTGGAGCACAGCCACAGGAAAGCCAGGCTGGTAGGTCAGAGGGGCCAGCAGAGGTGGATGCTGTTACAACCTTGAGCTATCTAAAAATATCCTTCCTGAGCCGTATTGGAAACTGCTGATGTGGTTCAGTGCCTGACCCATACTGTGTTCACCTAGTCCTCAGACCGCTCTGTGTGCTGGGTCTGAGAGGTGAGACACAACCAGGAGAAGCAGCCAAGGCTCCCTGAAAACAAGGAAGCCCCTGTCAGAGCCAGGAACCCTGTGCTCTCCTCAGAACTGCTGGAGAGCTTATCAGAGCAGCTCAGAATGAATCACATGACTGAACGTAAATGCCACTTTAAAACCCCTCTATCAGTTTGATCTCTGGATTACAGGGATATTTTGGTTCACAGAGATGCAGAAACCTACTTTCTTTTGTGGTTTTCCATCAGAAGACCTCCTGAGTGTGGGGATAGTGAACCCAGAGTGGTCATAATTTTCTTCATCTTCATGCTCATCCTCAGTCATGAGATCTGCCCAAGCTCATGGCAGGTACTTCTGACACATGAACTGAGAGAGGCCTCTGAACTGGGACAGAACTGAAACACAAAGAGACATACCTCTTTTGGGCCAGGCTCATTTCCCAGCACATCCCCCATATCCCAAGGTGGACAGAGCTCTTCCATGAGGCTCATGATGGGCCAAGAGGAGCCACAGTCACAGCCTTGCCCCAGCTTTTCTCCAGTAACTGGCAGCAACCAGCAGACACATCTGGGCTGTGTGCTGTGTCTTCAGAGGCAGCTGAGCTCAGGGGAGTGAGGGAAGAGGCTGGAACAGATCGAACAGGTCGTGTTTCTGCACTGACTCTAATTGGCACAGATGGGGAAGCAGAGCAATCAGACCTTTGCTGAGTAGGGCTGTGCCCTGGGGTGCCAGGAAGGACACTCACAGTCCCGCAGGGAGCTGCCAGTTCCCCCAGCATGCAAACGTGGTGATTCACAACCAGGTGCAGAGACTGGGGATGATCGGCCATCCCTCTCCACTGAACTGCACCCATGATGGTCTGATCTCTTGCCAGCTGGGTGGGGGTTGGTGCCCAGAGCAGGTTTCATTGCCTTTTCCTCCCCTTTAACCTGCCCACCTCTCCCCCTTCCAGCCACCTGCCGGTGCACAGGTGATGCCAACCTTCACCACCATCAACATCAACCACATCATGCACTGGCCCCCAGAGATGGAGGAGGACGACGATGACGACCTCGGCTCCCCGTGCCTGGAGGGAAAGGAGTGTGAGCGGTTCTTTTGCTGCATCGAGGACTGTCAGACGGGGATGTGGCGGGAGGGGAGGGTCCGCATCCACATATCCCGCCTGGACTCCTACTCCCGCGTCTTCTTCCCCACCGCCTTCCTGCTCTTCAACATCGTCTACTGGATTGCCTATCTCTATCTCTAGCCCTTCTCTGTCCTCAGCTGGGACAGACTGGACACCAGCGAGAGGGCCTGCTCAAGGAGCATAGAGAACAGCGTCTCTTCTGTTGTAGTCAGCTGTCAGTCTGAACAACCCAGCCTGGTGATTCCCTCTTCCTGCCCTCTCATCTCTTCTGAGAAGAACCAAACAGCTTTTTTTTAGCCTTCTAACATATCTTTTTAGAGAATCTACCCTTCCCCAGACAGCCCTCTCTCCAACACCACCAGCATTGTACTCCTTGTAAGATTACCCAAAAACGTCCTAGTGCCATCTCAAGCATTGGGGATTTTGTCAAAAACAAAAACCTTAATGCATTTCATTTTTCCATCCAATCCTACTCCGAAATTTCAAGGGAAGTGATGGCAAATGGAGTTTTCTGCACAGTTATTAAGACTGCAAAGGAAATAAAATACGTCTTATGACTTCTGCACCACTTCCACCAGAACAGACTTTGTGGGGTGCTAGAAGCTCGGAAAGGTCAGAAGGAAGTAGCGTGGAAAAGGACAGCAGTGCAGCTTTCCCACAGCAGCTGGGCTCGGCTAAAACGTTCTGGGCCTGCCCAGACATCTGATGGTGGCAGTGACAAGGATGGAGCTGCTGCAAGCCTCCCCCAGCTCCCGCAGAGTCTCTGTGAAGCATTCCTCACGGATCACTCCAGGACACCCACCCACTGAGGCGCTGCTGATTCCCATCAGACGGTGGTGAAAAGCACTTCACAAGTTGGAAGGGCCCACCTGCCTCACTGGAGCAGACTCTTCAGGGCCCACGGTGACATTTCTGCTGTGTGACCGGGACTCGGAGCGGGCTCTGCAGTTGGGCATAGCCGAAAGAGGGAGGAAACCCTTGTGAGAAAGGCCAGAAGAAGCCTCCTGAGCCTGCTGTGAGGTAGTTTTCTTCGGCCTGTCTCACATGGGCGGGGGATCACAGAGGGGCAGTGCTGTCCCACGCGGTGACACTCGCTGATGCCATCGGGTCTGTGCTGGGTAGCAGGTGCCAACCTGAGTGACGGGTGTAGGAAAGGGAACACACAGCTACCGGTGCATCCCCGCAGCTCCGATGTGTTCCCCTTCTTTATTTCTTTCACAATTGCATAAAACAAGCATTTTCACTCTAACTGGATGACCCTTCCCAATTGCCATCAGTATTTGGCCTGTTTCCTCAAAAAATCAGGAAATGGAGTGCGTTGTCCTTGATGGGTTTTAAGAAGGACAAACGTAGAGAGATGGTTCCATGTCAAAGGCCTGGAGAAATGCAAAACACAGTTTCCACTGGGGAGAAACTGCACAATATAGAGGAGGAAACTCAGGCCCAAGGTCCACAATGTGTCAGCTGGCTGCCTCCCCATTTACACTACTGCTGATGTGGCCCACAGCATGACTGTGAAAAGCAGTGGGCCGTTAATAGTTACTCACTGTGTAAATTAGAAACAAAAAAGATCTTTTTTTAAAAACAGCATGTTTTAGAAAAAATTAGAACTTAAAAGGCTTGCCAGGAGAAGAAAGCCGGCATGGCTGTAGAGGAAAAGTTAGGAAAGGCTGGCTCACAGGACAGCTAACAGGGGCAGGAGGTTTTACATATTCTTGGAGAGCAATTTGATCTGGTTTAAAGACGGATTTTGACACTGTTAAATCTGATCTGAATAATGAAGTGTCATGTTTAATTCATTCACAAATACAGCCTTACCTGGGTTCCAGATGAACAGCTAGAGCACCTTATTAAGTATACAATAGTACAACACTCAGCTAAGTATAACCTAATGGGGTCAGACGAGCAGAGCTCTGAAAGGGGAAATTGCGCCTGTCTAACCTGTTACAGTTCTTCTTTTAAAATACCAAGTAAGAGATAAAGGTTACTCAGAAGCATAATTTGCTTAGCTACTCCGACAGCTTTTGAAAGGGTGGAAAGAAATTGTGGCGGGCGGTTCTAACTGAGGAAATTGATTTAGCAAAAGAATTATTAAGGAGGTTCTAATTAGAGGAAATTAACTGAGGAGAGGGGGGAAAAAAAGAATTGTTAAGGAGGCTCTAATTAGAGGAAATTAATGTTTTAGAGAGAAAGACACAGAGAGGGAGAAGTCTAAGAAAAGAATCAAAACAACTTGCAGACAAGGGAAGCTGCTGGGTGACAGTGCCGACTCCCAGCCAAGCTGGTTGATGTTCTGCTCCCGGTAGCAAAGCGTTATTAGATGTAGCAACAGAAAAACCTCCTATGACTCAGCCCTACACCGACAGGGAGCTGGATTAAACAGGGTCCTGTGATCTCTGTGGGGAGCCAAAAGGAAAGAGCATCCTAGATTAAATCTGGCTCACACAACAGCCTCTGAGTGAAGCACGTCCTCACATTTGGCAAGGCAGCTGTCGGGGGTGTGTGGGAGGGGGACGCCCCGGTGGCAAACCAGGGTCTGTGCCAAATTTCTCCTCAACAGCATGGTGGCTTGAAAGGTGTGCAGGCAGTGGAGGCTGCACTGAACACGGGGAGCAAAATGGGGAAGGGGAGCAGCTGAGAACGGGAGGGTGGAAGGGAAAATTTCACAGCCCTGTGCAATGGAGCCCAAACAGCTGCAATTTGCTGGAGCTTCGAAGCTTTTGGTGAACACATACGATTATCATGGGCACTGGAGAACAGACTTCAGCCCTGAGAGCAGCAACCTCTTGAAATGAGACCTTTCACAAAATCAGCCAGGAGAGAAACATGGTGCACAGAAACCTAAGAGGATGATAGGGACTCGGACAAAGTAGACTCGAAAGATTATAAGATTTCACCAAAAAAAGATGAAGCCAACACACACCCAGGTAATTTAACCAATGATGGAGGATTTGACAGAGGAAAATAGTCTAGCGTGGGCTAGAGCACAAGGAAGCTGATTACTAAGGCTGGGGAAGGAGGAGGGAGGGGGCTTGTTGGCTTAGGGAAATCTGTGCCCATCATCCATAGCACAATAAATAAAGGCATGCACAAATTCCATCATGTTTTTAAGTTTCTATAGTGTCTCAACAAAAAAAAAAAAAGGAAAGCTAAGAAAAGCCAAAAAGAAAAATCTGCCATTCTTTTGGAATTACTTTACAAGGCTCCAGTTTCCTTAGAAAAAGGTTTTCCAGCTATCAGGAGGGTACCCAGGGCACAGAGAAATCCAGCAGCCATGAGGTGCCCTGGCATCAGACACAGACCAAAACCAAGGGGCTGAGCTGTGCTGCTCTGGGCAGGGAGGACGGAGGCACCAGGGCTGCTGCAAGGCACTTGGGTTGCTTCACACGCCCGGGTGGCTGTGCTGCCTCCTCCTCTCATGGAGGTTTCAGTGTTCTCCCCTCCCAGGAATTTGGTGGGGGAGCTTCATCCTGTCAGCCTCACCAGCCAGGTGGAATCTGGGCTCCCCTCACCTCCTGCCTCCTCTTCCCAGGGAGCAGCAAGTCACAACCCACCCCTGCACATCCCCCTGCTGTGGTGAAGGCAAACTCATCCCAGGCCAGCAGGACCAGGGCAGTGCCCTGTCCATCTGTGCTGGGCACTGCTGAGGCCACAGCTCAGCTCCTGGGGTCAGTTTGGCAACAGAGCTGGGGAGGGGTCTGGAGCACAAGCCCGATGGGGAGCAGCTGAGGGAGCTGGGGGGGCTCAGCCTGGAGAAAAGGAGGCTCAGGGGGGGCCTTCTCACTCTCTACAACTCCCTGACAGGAGGGTGTGAGGAGTGGGTCGGTCTCGTCTCCCAGGTAACAAGAAACAAGAGAAAACATGCTCAGGTTGTGCCAGGGCAGGTTAAGGTTGGATATTGGGGAAAAATTCTTCACTGGAAGGGCGGTCAGGCTTTGGAACAAGCTGCCCAGGGAAGTGGTGGAGTCACCATCCCTGGAGGAGTTTAAAAGACGTGGAGATGTGGCACTTGGGGAGATGGTTTAGTGCAGTGTTGGATTTACGTTTGAACTTAATGATCATAAAAGATCTTTTCCAAATGATTCTGTCATTCTATCACTCTGCTATCCTAGTACCTAACGATGGGGACTGGAAATTATGATCTCAGCATTTATGTCTTATGGCCTTTGTTTGGAATATAAAAGGAAATCAGGAAAAAGGTTGATTTTTCATTTCTCTGCCTCCAATTCCTATTCTTCCCCTCCAAATTATGTCGCATAAGGAACCATTTTTAGCCTGTGTGCTCTTCAGGGCAGGGACTGTGTTACTGTGTGTTTGTGCAGGGACTGGCACTCTGGGGCTTGGTCCTGAACTGAGATTTCTGGATGCTACTTATTATACATAATAAAAACCATTATACACTGCCCATCCTCACCACTGTCTGTCTACACCTTGTAAGAAGGGCAAAAATTGTCCCCTGTCCCCCTCCTGATGACTGGAGCTGGTAAATTTATTTATTTCCCCAGAGAAAACTATCTTGTTGGAAAGTAGGGGGAAATGTCACTCTGATATTTTTGATGGGTGGTGGATGCTTTGGGGTTTGTTGCTTTCCTTTAAGAAAGGCAGAAGTTGCTTCAAATCAGCACTGCTCAGAAGCAGTCTCAGCCATTTAAAGTCATTATTTGTAATGCAAGAGAAGCTCTTTCTTGTTCCCCTCAGTCTTGTTGCCATTGTGAATAAAACAACTGATGTTTCCCTGAGTGTTTTAGGGTGGAGGGGGTTTGGCAGTAATATTTGGTGGACTTTATTTCAGCTTTTCTGTTCCCTTTCTATACCCCTACTCATGCTGGTGACTTTTGGAGTGATCATAAGCCAAAGGACAGCCCCAGCTCTGGAGAAGGCACCTCCACCTTTCCCTGGCACACTGTGTATCCCTCCAAGATTTAACAGTTCCCAAAATGTTAAAAGCATGAGGTCATGAAGGGGAAGGGGAGGGGGGAGAAGAGAAAGTTATATTAAGTCGTTACTTTTTTATATTCCTAATATACATTCATTATAATTTGTCTTCCTCTTAATGCCTCGGATTTGTAGGCTTTGGGAAGACTGAATTTAAGGAGAAGGAGAGTGGCCAAAAATGTTTCGAGCTGTGTGCCCCAGAGCAAGGGGGGAGACACAAACACTCCTGCCTGCATGGGATGGGAGCTGCCTCCTCTCTCCATCCCCCAACAGCACCACACAACCTCTGGCAGCCCGTGAGGGGCAGGAGAAGGGCTGGGGTAGAACAAGGCTGGGCTCCCAGCGTTCCCATCAGACTGGGTGAGAAACCCAGGTACCCAGCAGAAATGCCCTATAGCCTGCAGACCTTCAATTAAAAAAAAAAAAAAAAAGGGAAAAATTGATTTTTTTTTTTTAAAGGATTGTGCATGAGAAAATTGACTCCATTTTCTGCCGGAAGGACTCAGGTCTTTCAGGTTGTTTTTTTTGTTGTTGTTGATGCTTGACACGATTTTAACCCTCTCTACTTGCTTTCTCCCCTTCTCCCCACATCTTCCAAAAAAAAGTCAATAATCGAGTCTGTGCCCTATCTGTCCCAGCCACACTTCTGGCACCATCTGAGCCTCTGTGACAGTAAGAGCAATGCGGGATGGAGGAGAGCTGGGAAGGCTCAGGAGCTGCTCTGAGCAGGTCGGCATAGCAACATCTCCAGGGAGAGCGCTCCATGGGGTAATTTCCATTCGCTTTAAAGCCCACTTGGGCTGCTGGAGTGGTATAAAAGGGACTCAGAAAGCCTGCTAATTAGGATTAGCATAGCAGCTTCGGGGACATCCAGCCACAGTGCTGTGAGCTGAGAGAACTCCAGGCTCTTGACTGACGCTCTAGGACACGAAAAGAAGCACTCCAACTCGAATCCTCTCTGACCTCCGCCAAACCAGGAAAGAGACTGGCTCTTTATTCTTTTCAAATATATATGTTTCTAGGAGTGACCATGGATTGGAGGATGAGGGTACCACCTCTTCCATCTCCATTGGTTAACAGAACAGTCCATCAAACATTCTTCACCCCGGAGAAAGGAATGAAAACAATAGAGTACAGTTAACAAAACATGACTATGTTTACAGAAAGTGTGTGAGAAACGTTATCAAAGAATGAACACATAGAAAGACTGCAGAAGTCAGGGCAACACTTGACTACCTCCTCAAGGAGGCACAGAAAGCAGGTGTCGAGGCAGAGAGCTCCAAAATCAGATGGCAGAGCCATCCATGAGGGAAGGGTGCTACCCTGGCTGCTGAATGGCACTGCAACCCCTCTCTGTGCTCACACCGCCCTGTGCTGGGCTCAGGGGGCACAGACCCAGCTCAATAACACGAGTTTATGGTGTGAAACCCACAGGGCGTGTGCTGGGTGCCCCTGGGTGAGGTTTTGGGATGACACCATGGATGCCTTGATGGGGCTAGCTAAAAAGAGAAGTATAAGCAAAAAAGCAAGTATATTTATTGAAAGGTCTTCAGGTACACTTTGGGCACTCAAAACCCCAGGGGCTACACCCAAAATGGATGCCCGGGTCACGGGTTTTCATATAAATTTGGTCCATTTGCATATCGGGGTTAATTCTCTAATTACAGCTTCGCGTAATGAAGTAATTTACCCCAAGTTTGCTCCCCCCACACTCACTATTGTTCACATTTCTAGTGGCCTGAGACAGGGAGGTGTCCTTGAATTTCAGGCCTAGAGAGGAATTGTTTTGACCGACCAGAATGGGAGAACAGCAGCTGACAGGCTATATGGAGTTTAGAATTACACACTAAAGAATTACAGGATATGAAAAATATAAAAGCCAAAGTCCTAAGGCGTCACGATGAACGTCTGAAGAGCTCCAGGAGAAAGCAGCCACTGTGGACAGGAGGTGGCAGCCATGGGTGTCACCATGCTCTTTCAAGGCCAGGCATGGGCTCCCTGGGAAAACAAGGCAGGGACATTTTCACAGCTGCTGGGATATGACTTTTATTCGGCTGATGCCATAAGGTTCCTGCCTCTCATCATCCTGCTGCATGAAAGGCCCAAGGAAAGTGATAAGTCTGTAAAAATGAAACCTATCTTTGCAGCAGCCTTTATCACACACATGGGCAAAACCAGACTGAAGGGAAAGGTTGAGTCATTGCCAGGCTGCCATCGAGCTGATTTGCATCTCTCAAGTGTTGCTGACCCTGACAAACCTCCTCAGGAACCTTTGCTGACACCTCCCCTTGCCAAAAGTGTGGTGAAACACAGATGTCTCCCTCATATTATCCTGCTTCTCTGGGTTTTCACCTCCTGAGGGTAAAACACTACCTGAATCAGAGATGAGCTGAAGGCAAAGCTTCCCATCTGGGACTGGAGCACCAGTTCCCTGCTATACATCACTATTCCTGGAGAAATAACATTAGGTCTGGTCAAAAAATACCCATGGCAGCAATTCAGTCCCTCACACTGCAATCTGTTTTTCAAGATCAGGCAGTCCAGGGCTGCTGGCAGCCATGCTCTCAGCTGTGCCCATCACAAAGGAAAAAGTCCTTTGCCATATTGGCAGCTGGACCAGGTTCAGGCAGCTCTGAAACACATTTTAAGGCAGAAAGGGGTCTTTACTCTCCTCCCATTTTAGCCACAGAAATTCCCAGTAGCCTCAAAGAATAAATATAGCAGCAGAAACTCACCAGGCCAGAAAAACAGGAATCCCTGCTCAAATGTTTACAGTCAGCATCTTGAAAATGCTCAGTACCTGCTGGGGTCCTTGCCATGAGGACATTCCATGAGGAAAATCCTTCACCAACCAACCCTTCTGTCACAGCCAGGCCCCCCAGCATCCAACAGAGATCAGGAGCTCAGGGAAGGACGTCAAGACAATGTGTGAGAAGGAAAAGCTGTAGTGAGGATTTTCAGTCAGCCAGGACTGTCACACCTCAAAATAACAGGTACAATAACAATTCCAGGTGACTGAATTTCTAAGACCACACATTGGTCAACCAGATGGAATCATAAAATTGAAGAACAGTTTGGGTTAGGTGGAATCTTTAAATTCCATCTAGTCCACCCTCCCTGCAATTAGCAGGGAAATGTTCATCTAGATCAGGTTGCTCAGAGCCTCAGAACCTGACCTTGGATGTTTTCAGGGATGGGGCTTCTACCTGAACCACCTGTGCCAGGTTTTCACCACTCTCATTATAAAAAAATGTTGTCCTTTTATCTAGTCTGAACTTACCATCTTTTGGTTTAAAACCATTACCCCTGGTCCCATTTTGGCACTAAACCAAAGAGCAAAAGGAACAGCACAACTCCTGCAGCCCCTCTGCCCAGCACTGCTGGGATGTTAAAGCCCAACAGCCGAGTGCAGGAACATGCTGAGCTCATTCAGGCATTTCTCATTAGCTTCCCATGATTTCTCAATATCCTGCTACTCAATATATTCATCTGGCAGCAAATTAGAGACGAGGGAAAAGCGTCTCTCCCTAAGTCATCCAGAGAACACAAAGCGACGAAGCAAAATCATAACAGACAGGGAAACTTCTTGTGAGTCATGATATTCCCTCCTTCCCCTCTCCCTTTGCAGCATTGCTGATAGCCCCAGGATTGCTCCATGAAGCCTGGAACCAGAAGGTACCAATTCCTGCTCCTTTTTTTGCTTTCATTTCACATAAGTAAAGGAAGAAAGCAGCAATTCCATCTTTGTATCTCACTACTTCAGGCACCTTGTACATGCTCTGCCGAGATTGATGGCCCAGTTATGCCAAATCCGTGACATAAATTACCTATCCCTTTCCCATCATGCCCAATAAGATCCTACCCACCCAGCACCCCCAAAAAATGAACACCAAACCAACAAAAAAAACCCCAAACAAAATAAACCAGACAAGTGGATTCATCAAAGAGAACACCAGAGCAGTTGTGATCAGTGCAAAACAATCCAGGGGTGTTACATATATAAGGAAGGGAAATCGTCTCATGTCTGTAGAACAAAGAAAATGTTTTTGTCAAATCTTCAGATCCATATGTTCAAACTGCAAGGAAATTTCAGTGGCATTGGTTTTGCTGACTCCTACCACATATTTCAAATTATGGCTTGATCATCAACCTTCACTGCTCAAAAAAAAAAGGTAAAAACTTCCTCTAGGCTGCTATATTTTAAAGAACCAGTTCTGATTTCTTTGGCCAAATTTTCAGAACAAATGCATTTGTCCTTGAGATATGTTTTATTTGATCTGCATTGATATTCACAAAGTAACCCACTTCTCCCTGGCTGAAGGGACTGAAATGTTTGCTACAGAGACTTCAGATAAGCCATTAATAAATGTTGCTGGGTTTAGGGGTTAGAGGGTCACCATTCCATGTGGACCTATAGGTAGCCAACATTCCTACAGAGTTTAGGACCTGAATTCAAATTCAGTACCAGTGTATGTGTATATATTAGGGGAAAACTTGGCAGGTTGAAACCATCCCCATCTTTCATTAGCTAAAGCAACAGAAATATCTCGTTTGGAACTCTTGGGATCCAAAAGTGCAGAAAATGGAGTCCACATGCACCATCCCACTTGTGAAAAGAGGGATGAAAGGCAGGGAGGTCTTGGCATGGCACTCTAGAAAGGGAACGCCGTGACCTCAGCTCGTCCCTGGTGTCTGCCACCTCCTTTCTGCTGTGACCCCTCACACTGGGGCTGGTGCCCTTGCAAACTGGAAAATCTCTACTAAGTGACGTGCAAAAACCATCCAAAGACACAGGAGGTTGCTCACCCTGTTTGTTCCCTCACACACAAAACCACTTTTTGACACCAAGTACCTCTTGCAGTGACAGCTTCCACCTGCTGGTTGTCCCAGCTCCTCTCCAGGGAAGAGTTTGTCTCAGGGATTGAAAAATTGAAAATACCAAGTCAGGAGGAGAGACCTGGAGTGCTGGAGCTCTGGAGTGTATGGACCATGCTGCTTTTACCAATGCTTTTACCATCTTAAAAGAAGCAGAGGTCCAGGCTCTCCAGGAACAGGGTCCCAAGGGAGCAGAAATTCATTTGGCTGATACCTGCGTTTACAGGAAGAAGGAAGAAAAGCAGGACCTGACTTTAGAAGAGGTTTTTTCTCCAAAAGGCAGCTGATGAATGCAGGTATGTCACCTACCCTGACATGGAGTTCATGACTTTGGATGGAACAAGCAAAGAAGGGAAAATAAAAAAAAAAAAAAAGAAGAAAAAAAAAGGAAAAAAATCCAAAAATAATATCGATTTTCGGCCACCTAAAAATGTATGGGAACAGAAACAACTTCTCACTGTGATCAGATTCTAGAGCAAAGCCAGAGCTCTCCTCAGAAGAGCAGATTCTTTGTTGGTGGCCTAAAACAGCCTCTGTGAGGATAAAGAACAAGGACCTCACTTTCAAGCAATTAAAAAGCTTCCTGACCCCAAGCCACCCATAGCAGCTTGCTGTAACATTTCCCAGACCCAGGCCTGGCCCGACACAGCCCCACTGCATGGAGAGAGTTGAAAATTGCTCCAGAAACCTGCAGTACATGGGAGCAGGTCTCCTTCCCCAGCAGTCCTCCTGTTCTCCCCACTGGGCCCCAGGAAATGACATTATACCTGTGTTCATTCAGATATCCTGCTACGGATGACCCTAAAGGCTCAAGTGAAGAGGAAATAAATAGACTGAGGCACTGAGACCCTGCATTAGAACAGCACTCCCCTTTCCTCCATACAATCCAGGACACAGCCAAGCTTTTCCTGCACCCTGAAATGGGAGAGGGTCCCTTGCAGGACCTGCTCCCTGCCTCATCTCAGGGACTGCTCATTGTATGGGCAGATCATTATACTGCAAATTTTATTTTAGCTATAGCTGGAAAAAAAGTAATCAAAGCAAATGCAACAGCTCGGAAAGAATCAGAGTAGGATTAGACATTTATATGA
Source organism: Daphoenositta chrysoptera (assembly GCA_013397915.1). Taxonomy (NCBI): domain Eukaryota; kingdom Metazoa; phylum Chordata; class Aves; order Passeriformes; genus Daphoenositta; species Daphoenositta chrysoptera. The sequence continues at coordinate 308,044 of VZRO01001729.1, forward strand.
ATAAGAATAGCTTCTGCACTTTGACTTGCTTGTGATAAAAATAATAAGAACCTCAGTTTTCACGCTCCAGGGCAGAAAACTGATCTCTGAACAAGGTGTTAGAAATAAATGTCCTCTCACAACAGTAGTCCTCGACTGCCCAGGCCACAGCACAGGGTCTAGGGATGTCGAGTAGCCCCTGCTAGAGACAAAGCTGGCTGGAAACCCGTGGGCTTGTTCAGGAGCTGCTGCTGCCAGGAGAGCGTGAGCTGGGTTGCAGTGTATCAGACCTAACTGAAACAAGCCCATCACTCCCTTTTCTCTTTGCATTTCCTTGCTAGCTCCCAGCCCAGGCCAGATCAGGATCAGTGAGTTTGTGTACTGGATTCCAGGGATCTCATCCCTTCCTCTGGCTTGTTTCTCTGCAGAGATGGATCACTGCCACCCCTCACCTGCTCTTCCCCCTGCAGTCTGAGCCTTTAAGTGGTAATGGCCTTAGCCCCAGCTGATTAATAAACTGGCTTGAGACTGCTGATCTCTTTGGACCATTAAACCCTTCCCCAGCGACTAGTCATTAATCCCTCCAAAAGCCCTCCTAGATGAGGTTGTTGTTAGCACCATCAATCCTTTTTAAGGCCTCAATTTGCAGCGGAAAGGAGCAGGGAAGTGCGGGAAAGGGTGCATTTGTCAGGCGGTGCCATCTGTTCCCTGGGTTACAGGCAGCTAAGGCAGGGCTCAGTGCTCGCACCCGGGTGAGGGCTGTCCCTGAGCAGCACGGACCATCCACCACAGGGCAGGACAGCGCTGCTCCAGGCATCTGAGGCATTAGGGAAGGCCAGGAGAAAGAGCTGACATTTTTTCCCTTGATTGCAGCACCTTTGGCGGGGGTCAGAAGGCTCCAGCACATGTGGTTTCCAATGAATACCTGCTGGTATCTGCAGAGAAGCTTTCAAATAAACGGGTCTGGGACATGAACCACCCACAGCTTTGCTGCCTACAGACCCCAGCATGTGCCCTTGTCTTAGCTCCTCTTTCTAATTCAAATGTCTGCATTATTAAAACACCCACATCTTCAGCCAGAAGACTTTGATTTGCCTTAATGTTGGCTCTGGGAAAGTGGAATTTCAGCCACCCAGTCCATAGTCCCCCCCACCACCACTTTCAGCCTCTTTCCCCATTGTCAGCACACTAGTCCTGATTATCTTTCCTTAGCTCTTCCAGGACTTTTTCATATCCTTAAATCTCATTACCTTGAGCCATGCTCAGGGGCTTGGAAGGAGGATGGTGGCAGCAGAGGTGCTGATTTGTACCCACTGACAGTGGCAGCACGGAAATCGCATCTGCAAAACCACAGTCCAATGGTTCTGCATTTTAACCTAAAACCTCACAGCTGTTTTTTCCCTCCCATGTGTCTGAAAAGTTGCAGCTTTTGAACTCTGGGTTTTACGCCCATGTGAGGTTTTCAAATGAATGTTGAAGATCAGGTTTTATAGATATGAGGTCGTATAAGCCTGTCAGCTGGAACCAAGCTACAGCTGTGGCTGCACACAGACAAACTGTGCCCCAGTCTGGTCTGTGCTCCTGCATATTGCACTGCTGTTAGAGATCTACTGGAGTGGTCATAGTGATGCCATGATGATTTTTTGCCTTTTCTTTTACATACTTTTTCTATATTCTTAGTGCTTCTGGCCCATATTCTTAGACTGAATATTTTGTGAAGCCCAGAGCCCGAAGCCCTTGGCAGGCTGGCAGTGAGGGGTCAGAGAGCCCCAGGCACCAAGGGCCTCTCCAGAACACATCCTGTACCCTGAGCTGGGCCCAGCCAGGGGAAGGTTCCTGGGCCGGGGGTTCCCTGGAGCCTCTCCCTGGGGAATCTTTGCTGGATGTGCTCATTTGTGAGGCCCAGGATGTGATCCCGAGTGCCCGTGGGTGTGCATTCCGTGTGCTCTGGGGCATTGCCCCTGCCTGTGCTGCACCTGAGGGGCCTGACATAAATACCCAGGGAAAAAACCCTTTTCCCCTTCTCACCGTGCTTGGCTCTTCATTTTAAAACCAGGGAAAGGCATCAATAGAAGGGAAGGGAGTGAGGGATGATGCTGGTACACAACTTAGGGCCAGCAGTTTCCTTCTGGTGTCAGTTGTGTGAGGGATGGCTGCCCAGTGTTCAGGCAACATCAGAGAAAACAGCTTCAAAGTTTAAATTGGTAGCTTGACTTAACCATGATGTCATTGCTCCCAAAGCATGTCCAAGAGGGGCAGTGAGAGGGAAAACCCCTGGCACCAGCACAGCTTGGAAAAGGATGTCTGCATGCTTGGCCAAAGAGCTGGTCAGTGCTGTGCTCTTGATTAGACTTCCCATGTCTCTGTGCTTGATTTGCCAGCTATGATTTGGAAATGACGGTGTCAGTTCTGTCCTTTCCGTGTGAGACTTCTTCTGCCATGGAACACACCTCACCATTAACAAGCAAAACTTCTCCACATCCTCATCAGAGGTCCTGGTGTGTTTCTTCACTACCAGCACAGACCACGTCCTGCATGAAAGAATCACCGGATTAACGTGGACAGGAGTTTTCAGAAGTCATTGGGGCTTTGGCAATGGTTTGGGTGGTGCTGAGCACACCATGCATAGCCAACAACAGCTGGACTCCACAGAGAGAGGGGGAAAAAGAAAACAACCACACACACATGCAAAAATCATCAGTCAGGCTCCTTTTAAATGATTAATGCAGTGCACAGAAAAAGGCTTTCCAGCTCTCAAATCTTCACATGATTATATAAACCTTACCTCATTGCAGCTACCGAGGACCTGTGTTTGTTTGTGGGCACTAACAGCTGCTGTGGTGTTACAATTAGAGCAGAGAGTGAGGAGTCCCACGGGGAGACAGAGGAAACCCCAAATTGCTCAAGTCATTTAAACATTCAGGGAGATAAAACACTGCAGAGAGGTTCTGGAGTGAGGGTGCTCAAGGGAGGGAGGGGTTACAGCCACCACAAAAGTTGTTTCTGCTCTCTTGGGTCCATACAATTAATTATGGTTATTAATTATTCAGGATGATACAGTAATAATTAGTGCAATAATCACCTCAGCCACTGAAATCGTAGAATCACAGAATTATTTGGGTTGGGAGGGACCTTAAAGATGATCTAGTCCAGCTCCCCTGGCACAGGCAGGGACACCTTCCACTATCCCAGGCTGCTTCAAGCCACATCCAGCCTGGCCTTGAACACTCCAGGGATGGGGCATCCACAGCTTCTCTGGGCAACCTGTGCCAGGGCCTCTCCAGCCTCACAGGGAAGAATTTCTTCCTAGAGTCTAATCTAAACCTGCCCTCTGTCAGTTTAAAGCCATTAGCCCTTGTCCCATCACTAAATATCCTTGTCCAAAGTCCCTCTCCAGCTCTTTTGGCACCCCTTTAGTCTCCCTTGAGCCTTCCCTCCTCCAGGATGAACAGCGTGGTCCTACTGCCCCGTTGCCCAGCCCTCTCCTGGACATTTGTCCAGGAAGAGCTTCCATGTGACCCCAAATTAATCCCTAGAGAATGGCTTTCCCCAAATCCCTCGCCCCTTTCTGTGCTGGTGACTCCCACGGCCTGTCCCAGGAGTGCTCACATTTGCAGCAGGATGCTGTGATTTCTCCCTCTGGTCTCCTGGCTGTGGACATCATGGGCCAAGAGACATCTGAGAGTGGAGGACAGTGCATTGATCTGAGAAGTTTTGCTTCATCTTAGGGCCTTGCAAGCAAGGACCTTTCTCAGTGAGGAGTGACCACACAGAGGTCACTTCCCATCCCACAGCCTCCCACCTCCAGCCACCCCTCAGGTGAATCAGGAGGACAGGAATGCCCCAGCTCCCCTCCAGCCCCTCTCCTATCCATCTCCCCAACTGCTACCTCATCCACGAGGGTTCAGCTCAACCAAAAATTAACCTATTTTGCAATGCCCACACCCTGAAGAAACACCAGCCGACTCACACCATCAAAGAAATAACGCTGAAACCCCGGAGTCAGCTCTTCTTCTCCACACCCAGCCTCTCCTTCCCCGCACCAGGCAGACCCCAACTGCTGCTCACAACATCCCGGCCCTGGTGGTGACCCAGCAGGTGACATCACCCAGCCTCCTGGGGACTTGCGTAATGGGGAAGTGTCAGAGATTAGAGACAAGAGAGCAGCGGCTGCAATATAAAAGCAAACTGAATAATTAAAGAGAGGAGCTGTTTCTTGCAGAGAACAAAATGAAAGAGTTGTGTGATTTGAGCAGAAGTGACCTTTACACTTCATTACAAGGAGGTGGCGTCCTTATAGGGTTATTAATATTTCCAGCTGAATTAGCTTGGGTTAAAAATGGCTCAAAGAAATGAAGAGGGAGAGGGAGAGTGAACAAAAATATATCATTCTGTCTTTTTCTCCTCCTCTTTGCTTTTTACTTTTTTTTTTTTTTTTTTTTTTTTTTTTTTTTTTTGGTAATTTGTTGACTTGAAAGCAGAAGAGGCTGAGTGGCCATCAGGAACAAGACTTCATTAGAAACAGGGAGAGCTGCGGGATGACCTGGCTGAGGGATCTTCCCTCCACCCTGGCTGTGCTTCAGAAGAAGCCTGTGCTGCCTCTGGGGCTGTTTCCACGTTCTCATCCAGGGCACAGAGGGAGCTGTCACTCACCAAGCTACAGAGATACCACAGGACTGATGTTCAGGTGGTTCTGAGCCACAAGAGGAGCTCCGTGTTGCTGCTGCTGGCTCCACATGGAGTCAGTAGGATCTCCTAGGGCAGACGTGCTCCTGTGGTTGCTGTTCACCACCCCGTGGGCCAAATGATTCCCCTTCCCACAAAACATCAGTGTGGAAATGGACAACCCTGCGCAGCACGTTTTAACCCCCCCGGCACAAGGGACAGACAAACACCCTCCCTCCCAGACACAAAGCCAAGGCTTTCACTAAGGCTATTTTAGCAGAGGGCAGACCACAGAAACCCTACAGAAAATAGAGCTGCTTCAGTTCCGCAATTTCATCCTGAAATTCATACACACACAGGAAAGGACCTTCACCTCAGCACGTCCCAGCAGGTGCAGCCCCACACAGCCCCACAAAACCACGACTGCCAATAAAGTCCCAAAGCCCTGGGTGAATTAAATGAGCAAAGTTGAGCTCAGCGACCTGAACCTAAATCCAAGCTGCAGTTTTGCTGCTCAGAGCCTCGATGTGAACGCAGTTGTGCTTTTTGCTCCGATCACTCAGTCTCATATTAGTCCCATCTCTGACTCTGAGACGCAGAAGTGTTGCTACCTTGATAACACAGCCAGACACCTGGTTGGTTTTCCACAAGCCTGGCCTGAACAATTTGTTTTACTGCCTCTCTCTGCCCAGCAATAACAGACACCAGAAAAACCCACCAGAGCAAACAGAAGAGGAGAGAAACACAAAAGCAGGTGCACATCAATAAGGAAGGAGGGTGCCGTGGTGGAGCCTGCAATCACTCCCAGGGGCTGTGTTGTTACACAGTGGTGTAACAGTGGTGTAACAGTAGGCTTCAGTGGTTCCTTCCACGCCGTCCTTCCCACCCTCCCAGAGGCACAGCAGGTCGCCTTCCCCACTCCGCTTGTGGAGGGGCCTCTTGCAAATTTAATGCAAAAACACAAATCAAATAAAGACTCGAGGCTTTTGAAGTGATCATGAAATGGACACGGTGGCAGCTGCCTCTCCTCCAGTGGCTGCTGAATCACAGCCCCTCACTTATTTATAGGTCTCCCCAGGGTGCTCGCAGGCGAGTCGATGACAAATGCCAGCGAACATCCACCCTCACCCCCACAAGGTGTTGTTGCCCTGGCTGCAAAGGAGATGCAGAGCGAGGAAGCAACACCCTGTCAGCTGTGCCAGACGGGCGGAGCGGAGGCAGGCAGAGCACCCAAGACACTTCACCCACCAGCCAGTGCCTCCAGCAGCATCACCCAGTGCTGCTCCCAGCAAATGCTCTCGCCCTCCGATACGTAGCTCATGTCCATTGCTAATTCCCTCCGTTTTTGATGCCATCTTCACTTTGACAAAGGGCAGCGCTCTTGTGGCCACAGCAAAGAGGACACTGGTGCACAGAGCAGGCTTGTCTGGGTTCTGAACCGAGTCCAGGGATGGAGGCCAAGACGCTGATGCTCCAGAGGGAGAAGCAGAAGTAAATGCTGAGACCCAAAGTTTTCCCGTGATTGCTGGAGGCTATTGCACAGAGGCCAGGCATTGAACAGTTCCAAGGGCAAGAGAGGGGGAAATTCAGACTTAATACAGCCTTGGTGCTAGGAGAAGGCCTGAATGTGAAGGGAGAGGAAGGAAAAGGCTGAATCTTCCCCAGGCTGGGTCAGGGAGGCAGGAACACCTCTCAGGGAAAGCAAAGGTGAAGAGTACCACCTCGTTCTGTCCTGAAGGGCATCCCTCCCAGGTGATCTCCACCAGGGCTGTGCTCCAGAGGGAAGAAATCATCTCCCTTGCCATAGTGCCAGGGAGCTCTCTCTGGGTGCATCCACAAACTCTGGTGCTGTACAGCTGACAAAAGTAGGAGTCGTGTAGCAGGATCTCCATTATCAGAGATGATTCACAGGCCACAGAGATCACAGCTTGCCTTGGAGATGTCACTGGGACCTAGCAGTCCAGGAAAAGCATCTTATTTATAAACTGGGACAAATTACGACTGCTGAGGTATAGCCCACATGGGAGCTGCTGCCTGGAATAGAATGACTCTTTAAATGATACATGAGGTTGCAGAACCCCTCCACAGGGCTCTCTAGCTGGGAAAGGGCCACCTGGGCAAGTGTGCAGAGCCCTGTCACTCACAGCCAGACCAGGGCTTTTAGGCTTCCTGGTGTTAGTGGCACTGGCTTGGAAGGACTGGTTTTTAATTCAAGCCATCATTCACAGATTAAATCCAAAGTGGCTGTTTGGACTAGACTTATTTTCTGTGAAAACTGTCACGTGGGCTGAGAAAGCAATGGGATTTACAGGGAACACCCAGGGACTTGTTCTGGTGCAATTCCAGGTGGCCCCAGGGAAGCCAGTGAGCTGCTCTGCCCGGGAGGCTGGGACTGCTGTGGAGTTTTTAGATCGAAAATCTCTGAGGTCTGACTTAGGGCTGAGCTCACAGTGAGGTCAACAAGACCACTGATAAAGCCTCTCCTTCAGCTCTTCAGTTTCGTGATGTTTTTAAGTACACAGTTCCAGGTCTAGGTGGAATTAGCTGATGGCATAAAATGTTATTGAAGCATGAGCTGGAGTCAGAGAGACATAAAGGTCATCTACGTTTTGTTTTCTTTGTTTCAAGCCAAAGCTTGACTGATCTGAAAGGACTAGAGGCAGCAGCAGTCCCACACACCTGGCTGAGATCCACTGGGAAATGCAACTGTGGAGCAGTGGGGAGAAAAAGAGAGAGGAGTTAGGAAGAGGAGAGAAGAGGTGCGGAAGACTCCTTGCTAATCTCAACAAGCAACTCCCACTTTAACTCCACTAACACAGAAAGCAGTAACAGCAGTAGCTCATCATCTGAAGACTGTGACACGAAATTTATCTTTTTTCATTGCTTTCACAGCAATTTTGCACTGTGTTTGATAGCTGATGTGCATATCCAAATTCATGCAGCCCTACCACCCCTCTCCCTCTGCCTACTCGCACTCACCCACGCTCTTCTGCGTGTGACTCAGGATGAAACGGGATTTAGAAAGATGCAGGGAACGTTTACAAGCCACCCACAGTTTCACCCCCAGCCTGAATGGCCACATTAGCACGTCCAGGTTGCATTCTGAGGCGAATCCCCGGGACAGGCTTTTCTTCTGTCCCCTGCACAGCCAGGCACAGAGCAAAGCTCTGCCTCAGTGTTTCCTGCTGGCTGAGCATTGCAAGGCTGGGTTTGCTTTGACAAGGCGAATTTCCCAACTTCTTGCTCTGTGCCTTGTCCATGTATCAGTCCAAGAGTGGTCACTGCAGCACACCCCAGAGACCTCCTGCGTGTGGCCTCACAATAAGGAGGTCACTCAGTCACACTGGGCAGTGTAGGAGGGTGGGAGACACTTGCAAAACAGCCACAGCCTGTCCCGTTCAGGAGCACCAGCAAAAACACGGTTGTGTGAAAGTCTGTGGCTTTTTCTGGGCTGCTTGAGTTCGGTGTGGAGGCTTGAGCCTGTGAATTCTCCAGCAAAATCTTTGTGGCGTGGGGGCACAAAACGAGCAGCACAAAAATCCCCCAGCAGCAGCTGTCAGGGCCTGACAGGGGACAAACTAACCAGGTTTGGGTGACAAACCAAAGCCAGTCTCCCCCCTTAACACGGCTGCTGAGAAGCCATTTAGGGGAGTGTGTCACCACTAACATCATCCTGTTTCCATGGAGACCAGATTAACAGAACTGTCTAGAGGAGCTGCACTCCTAATCTCTCCCGGAGAAAAGAGCTTGCTGATACAAGAGACTTTTAAACATCTTTAATCCAAATTCAGGGTTTTCCTTCCCATGTTCTCTCTAATCCTTCTAGAGGTTACCAGCCCCTCTCAGCCCCGAGCCCAGCAAAATAGCATCAAACAGTGCAGTCACCCACAGCCTCTGCTGTCCCTTGCTAATATAAAATTTGCTATCTCTCTCTCCAAAAGTTTGGCTGTCTTAAAAATAACAATTTTCCCATCCCATCACGTGCATGGGTCCTGAAAAACTATGTCTGCATTGGTGCACTCAGCCTATTTTCTGGAGAGGGAATTAGGCCCTGAGGACAGAGATGGAGGCACCTTCCTCCATCAACAAAAAGATGCAGGTCCTGCTTCCTGCATTGCATGAGACACTTTCCATTGACGTTTTCCCCTGTGCTTTTGCCTTTCCTGTGTAGAACCCCAGAAAAGAGCAGGTCCCACAAGAGCACTGGGTAATTTGCTCAGTGGAATGGTGCACTGCAGTTGTACAGCTTAACCTAAGGGTTTATGGAATCACAGACTGGTTTGGCTTGGAAGGAACCTTAAAGACCATCTGGGCTAACTCCCCAGCCATGGGCAGGGACAGCTTCCACTCCCCCAGGCTGCTCCAAGCCCTGTCCAGCCTGGCCTTGGACACTGCCAGGGATCCAGGGGCAGCCACAGCTTCTCTGGACAACCTGTGCCAGGGCCTCCCCACCCTCACAGGGAAGAATTTCTTCCCAATATCTGATCTAAATCTATCCTCCTTCAGCTTAAGGTTATTCCTTGTCAAAAATCCCTCTCCAGCTCTCTTTCTATCTCCCTCCAGACCCCAAATTTACTTCTGTTTAGGGAGGTAGGAGCACAGTTACCGTGTTCTCTACTTCTACCAGGCCTGCAGATTTAAGCCCAGCAGAAGAAAGTCTGTTTCCCCTCCATCTCTTTTTGGCTTGGACTGTCCTTTTCCTGATGGGCAATTCATATCTCCAAATGCTCCAGGAGTTCCCATGCCCTCCCTGCCCATCCAAGGCAGGCATCCAGGCAGGGCCTTTGCCAAACAGCTTTTGTTGATTTTTTGTTTTTCCCAGTGGGATTCCCGCTGATTAAGCCTCGTGTACCTCTCCGAGCCTCCAGGCAGGTGGGACACTCCCCACAGCCCTTTGTGCTCTCCATTGAGGGCCTCACTGAACACTCCACGTGTGGCTCATAAAGCACTCCAGCTGTGCTGAGTCAGAGCCATTTGGAACATCTCTGCCTGCTAAGCTGAACAAGGCATCAAAGGCTCTGCCACCTTCCTGTTGCTTCCAGAAGTCAAAAGAAATTTGACTACTTGCTTTTCCTTGCCTTTACCCCAAAAGCTTGTCAGGAGGATCGTGACAAGGTTTGACAGTGCCAGAATGATGGAGAAGGAGTCAATGTGACTGGGAAAGTACAGTTCCATCTCAATTTCGTTCCTGCTCCCCTTGCCAGAGGAGCTGGTGGTGTTCTGCACGTCTGGAGGCATAGCTGTGGCTTTGCACAGCCTTGCCCCAGAGGCCTGGAGCTTGTAAATCAGCTGTACCACAGTGTCTCACCTACAGCAACCCTCTGGCCCTTCCCTGGGATCCTGCATGTGCTGCTCTCTTGGCACACACCACACATGCAAGCCTGAAGCTTCCCAGAAGCTCTAAAACAGGCACAACATGGATCTGGGAAAGGCCAGGCTGAGGCACATCTGTGTCCTACAGCTGTGGGCAATGAAGGGTTAGTTTCTCTCCAGGCTCTGAAGCCACATCTCTGAAGCACCAGGCTATTTCTGCTCAGCATGTCTGATTTCAGATGAGAGCTCTGCTGTGGGATAGAGCTGGCATGTGGGATAAGAGGGAATAAAATTATACACAGGATATTTTGGTGCAGGGTTTCCAACACCTACTTCCATTGTCCTCCTCTGACTGAAGGCTCCATCTGGTTTGCTCATGGCTGGGCACAGTGGCTGGAGAGCACCAGAAAGGGAAGCAAGGGGTAGGTTAAAGCAGGGTGTTGCAAAGGCTGTGTTTGTAATACCTGCAGCTACAGGAGCCTGACTTTTGTTTTTTTTTTTTTTGATTATCATTATTTGTGGTTGGGTTTTGGGTTTTTTTTTTCGTTGTTTGAGTGTTTTTATTCTGTTTGTTTGATTGGTTTGGGGGGTTTTTTTGTTTGTTTTGGGTGTTTTGAGGGGGTTGTTGCTTTTTGGGGGGTTGTGTTGTTG
>VZRO01001729.1:318920-357889 GCA_013397915.1 Daphoenositta chrysoptera
TGTTGTTGTGATTGATTTGGGGGATTTTTTTGTTTGTTTGTTTCAGGGGGTTTTTGTCGTTGCTGTTGGTTGGCCAGATATCAGCCCCTGGGCTCTGCCTTGTATCCACAGCCACTCTTGGCTAGGACTTTCATCTCCTCCATCCCACCCCTCTCACTGGTCTCTCTGAACACCTGATGCCCAGAACAGAAAACAAAACTGCAGAATGTTATTACTGTTGTTTTTCTTCTTCTTCTTCTTAATAATAATAATGTTTGGAGCAAACAGGTCGTTCTGTCCCCACCACGGCCATGTGTAGAGGCCCAGTGACCACAACCAGGGACTTTCAGGAAGGATGACCTGTGGCATCTGTTGAAGCCAGCACTGCCCTGGGGTTGTCAGAGGAGCATGGGTGGCAGGAAGGGTTTGGGAAGGACCTGTCCTGACCACATGGCTTAGTTTACAATGTAAGATGTAATCAAAAGTATGTATTCTATCACCATCTTCATAAACTGTTAAAACCAGGTGGGGCAGTGTTCTTTATCTCTTCCATGACACATCCCTGATAACTCCCTCCGGGGTGGAAATCATCTGTTAATGGGCCAACTGTTAAAATCGGGTGGGGCAGTGTTCTTTATCTGATAACTCCCTCTGGAGAGATATCTTTCTGTTAATGGGCCACCAAGCCTCATTGCACGACTCGTAAAATTCCACCATCCCATTGTGAGATGCTCCGCCCTGGGGGAGGAACCAGGCATTCCCACCTGGATATAATCTGAGGTCTGGACCACACTCAGCCTTTACCTACTGGATTCCCAGAGGACAAGAGTTTCACAACCACCACTGGATCCTCAGAGGAAGACCAGACCCTTCTACAGGATCACCACTTCAACAGAACCACATTTATCACCGCAACAGGACTGCTACCAACACCCTCTCCGACAGGGTGTCAGCTTGTACCCTGACTCTGTCACTTTAAGCCAGCGCTTCTGTATCATTGCCTTTATCTTAATTTTCCTATTAAACTGTAATTCTGACTTGGGATCTCCCACAGCTTTGCTTTCAAACAAGTACAGCACAGCACACAGGTGAAGGGGATGGCACTGCCTTCCTCCCTGCGCCTTTCAGACCCGGCAGAGCAGTGACAGCGCTGTCCAAGGTGCTCGGGCACCTTCCTGCCACCGCCGGGCTGGGTGCCGGGGACAGCGAGCGGGGACTCTGCTGAGTCGGCCGCGGCTGTCGGGATGATGTGGCTCCAGCGGGATCTGTCACGCTCTGCCACCATGCCTTGTTTTTGCTGGCGGGCAGGAGCTCAGCCACAGACAGGCAAACCAGGGGGAGGGAAGCGGGGAGGAGAGGGGCCAGACGAGATAAATAGGTAGCGTGAGGATAATAAAGGAGGACAGCTGGCCTAGAAAACTCGAGAGATAAATCGGGAAGGGAAAACAAAAGAAAATCCTGAAATTAATTCCAAAGTGTGAGGTTCCTGCTGAGCCCCCAGGAGAGAGGCACCTGGTGGCACCCACTCCCTCTGTGACTCCCTGGTGCCGAGCATTCCCGTGGCCAGCAGAGCCACGGCAGGCAGCTGCCACAGCCCTTCACATCAGCAGGGTTAAAGCCATGGAGAAGCAGGGGGCTTTCCCCAGGAGCAGGGGACCTGCTGGGCAGGACAGGGGTGGCTGCTCAACCCTCAGCACAGACTCATCACGCCGGGCCATGCCGAGTCTCTGTGATCCTGGGGGATGCAAACAGGGCTGAAGAGAGCTGCAGGGACTTGGCTTTGCCTCCATATTCCAGTCCTTTCCTTACCTTTATTTGAGACTCCGAACCCCGCCAAAGGAGCTGGGCAAGTGTCCCTGTACTGCCTCAGTACAGTACTAAACCCCACAGAGCTCTGTGGAGGCCGGAGATGAGGGTTTGCCACCCTCTCAGTTGGGCCAGTGTGTCCACACAAAGCACCAGCAGTCACCAAAGCAACTGAGGCTAAAGGATCTTTTATCATTCAGGTCCTGTGATGCACCACAGCACAAGATGTTGGAAGGTTCATTAACCTCTTCAGTAGCAAAGACACCAAAAAATGCACCCTGCTGACCTGAGCAGGATCTCACAGGATGTCCAATGGCCCGGGCAGAGACACTGTCTCTCAGCTCAGCATTTTCCCCGTGCAAATGAAGCTGGCACATAAACACGCAGCACTGGTGCGTTCACAGATGGCATCAGCAAGCCAAGTTGCCCAAAGTTGCAAAGAAAGATGGAGGGAAAGTTAGAACAGGATAAAACATGGGACTAGGGAGCAGCATATCCTTTCCAGATTGACAGAAAAAGGAACTATGAAAGAAAACAGAGCCCAGCCTTTCTTCCCTTCCAGCCACCGTGTCCACAAGCCACGGGAAAGGCAGCTCAGGCTTAACCCTCCCCACCGACAGTCACAGCCCTCCCTCCAGTGCCTGCAGCCTGGCTCGGGGAAGTGCAAACAGCCGCCACAAAGTCAGAGCTAAGTGGCAGCTTCCCATTTCCCCAGCTCTAATTGCCAGCTGAGCAGACGGTTAATCTCCCACAACGTGCTGTGATAAGGGTGCTGCTGAGTCCCCGTAATTGCTTAAGAGCTGCCATCGAGGATGCCGGGAATTGCCCAATTATTCTCCCCGGTTTCTCCACACCCCACGTTTCCTCCCTCCCCCTCTCTGAGTTTTGTAAATTAGAAAAGAGCTGCTTTTTTTTTTTTTTTTCCCCTCTCTCAACAACAGCTGGCGCAGGGTTTCTCAGCGGTTCAGTAGGGATGAAGAGATTATATCTGGGCTGGCTAATCCTGTGTGGGCAGGGAGAAGAAAATGGGGGAGCAGCAGCAGGGATCCCACTGGAAGCAAAAGGGAAGGAAGGCTGCACTCACAGGTGATGCCCTGAACAGAATTCATCCCAGCAAGCCAGCACAGGCCCTGGGCACAAATCACATCCCATTTCCAGCTCTTCAGTGGCTCTATTGAGCAAAAAGCAATAAATCAGCTCCTCGTCCGAGCTGGCTGAAACATTCACGCTCTCACGGTTACCTTATTCAGTGCCGAGAAGTTAAAACCCTCCTGCCAAGGCCAGCAGGCTGGGAAGAGTCAAATGTCCAAATCCCCTCAGAGCTCAGCAGTGAAAAACAAAACAAAAAAAAAAAAGCCAAAACCCACAAGACACAAAACAAGTCCCTGAACTGCAGATCAGCTGCACATCTCCGTTTGTTCAGCTGTTTTTATCCAGATGATGCAGTGGGCCAAGAAGTCATCTGGTATCATCAGAGAGGCAAAGAAGCTGGGCCACTGTCTAATCCAACCCTGATCTACACACACAGGCAGCAGGGCTCAGCTCCCAATCCTCGGCTATCTTTGCAGCTGTTTAAAGCTTGGTTTTCTCCCTAAATGTCCCTTAGACACCACTTTTAAGCCCCAGAATGGCAGCTCTTCTTTGAAGTTGTAACACAGGCAGAAGTCTTCAATGCCACCAGAAGGACTGAGGGACTCAAAGTCCATTAATTTTTATGGGATCAGGTTTGTTTTTCTGTAAAGAGTTCCTAGAAGTTTGGATACAAACACATTAAAGATGCAGCACCTCCTGCAGCACACCCAGTCTGGACACTGAGGTGGGTTTGGGGTCTTTTTTGTGCTCTGCAGTGCCAGCACATGCCCTAACCCAGCTGCAAACCACAATAACCACAGCATCTTTACCTCCAGCACATCTACAAGTGGGTCTCCATCCCACAGCCCATTCCTCCTATTCCACCCATTCCAGACCTTGAAGGCACCAGGCAGAACGAGTGTAATGCCAATTCCTGCACTGGTTTAGTGCTGGAAACCTCTCAGTGTCTCCTCCCAGCTGGATGTGAGCTAACACTGACCCCAAAGCCACTGAACACAAATCCACCCCATCCCACTCAGGGCAAGCTGGAAAGTGAGATGAACCAACAGAGGATGGAGACTCTCAGCAAGGAGCTGGGAAATGGAGCAGAACAGGAGAAAAGATGACTTAAAATCCCCCAGTGCATCTTCAACTCGATGAATGTCACCCACCATGTTGCAGGAGAAGAGTCAGGGATCACTGAGGCAGATCTGAGCTGGAAGTTAATTTACTGAGTGGGTAATAGTCTGGTAAATAAGATAATATGTCAGATTTGCTGATTCCTGAATACTCACACTTTCACTCATAGCTATTATCCTTTGATATAAACTGTAATTTGACATATAAACAAAGGTATAACAATGAACACAAAACTACAACGATTAACAAGACTACAATGAGGTGGAACATCTAATTCACAGCTCTGGTGGCTGTTGGTGACCAGCTGAGCAGAGTTTTTTCTCACCAGTGATGTTTTCCATCTTTCTTCACTCTGGCTGGGACATGGTGGGCTGTGACAGGAGCTGAATTGTTAAAGTTGCATTCCATAATTTTAATGAAATTACAGATAACAGATTTTTGAGGGATTGTGTATATCCTCTATAAATAGAGAATCACAAAGGGCTCTCATGCAAACACATCCATTCCCAACACATCCAAGTACAGTCTCAGAGGTCTCTCTGGGATGTATTTCAAAATGACAAACATTTTGTTCAGTGTCAAGACAAATGTCTTGGGTCTCAACAGTATTACATTCCCAAATAAATCCTTGTTGTTTCTGCACAACACGTGTGGCAGCAGTGACAGTTTGCCATTTGTTCCCATTTCGCTGGGCCCATTCTCCAGCTTCTAACAGAGTACAACTCCATGCTGATTGAATCCCAGTGCAATGATTTGGTTTATAGAATCATTTAGCCTGGAAAACACCTCAAAATCATTGAATCCAACCATTAAACATTACATATGGTTAAGACAAAAGCTGTGGCCCTACTGCTGGTGGGGTCATAAGAGAAGTTTACTAGAAACCACCAAGACTGGAACTGCTTTTTGAATTAAAATAAAGATTTTTTGAAAAATTTTTAATCAAAATTATTTTCCCAAATTACCTTTTGAATCTCAGTGGGTAATGTGCCCTCATCACCTTCCTTTATAGTTATTGCTGTAGTGGATTGCACCTGTAACTGAGCTTGGATAGAGCTGAGAGCTATGGAAACATTATTCTGGGTGATGCCAAGTGCATCTATGATTAGGTAGGGGTCCTTTTCCTTAATTCTTTGCTATTTAGACAATATACCAGCCAAGAGCCATTAACTAGTTTCTAATGCCAACAAAGGAGATTTTAACGGGTGTTCTTGCTTATACAAATCACTTGTTGCCAAGGCTTAATTTATTTGCCAAAACTTCAGCATCCGTGCTGTTTATTTAGTGTTCCTAATCCTGTTCCTGGGATGCCAGTCACACCTCTCCTGGTTCTTCTGGAGAGGTGAGGGCTCACCTGTCCAACCCTGGGAGCAGCCTGTACAGGGGTATTTAGGAATGATAAGCAGGGAGGTGTTTAAGTGCAGAGATATTAACCTGCAGTGGCAGTTCCACTTGCCTGAGGCTCCATAATGGATTAAGCATCACTTGTTGCTGGCCTGTCTTTTTAACACCATAGGGCTGAATTTCAGAAATCTCTGTTCCAATTAAGGTTCCAACAGGGTCCAAGAGGTAGCAGGATACATTGAGAGGGGTAATTTTTGTTGTGCTGATATAAACAACCCCAGTTTCAATTAAATTATATCTCCAAGATAAATAGATAAATTATGTCTGATACTATTTCTCTTTCCACATATTCCTCTGATGTACAACTCATTGAACAGCTACCAGCCTGGTTAGATCTATACCCCTTTTCAAAGGAACCACATTGAAAACTAAGCAAGTACATTTCCACTTCAGTTTTTGGGGGTTGTCATTCACATATTGTATTTACATTGCCCTCTGCAAATCCACATTGATGGGTGGGACTACCTAAATTTGTACAATCACAGCTTGCTTTTTAGTGATTGTCATTGCAATGTACTCAGGCTTAAACATGATTACAACCATTACCATATTGATTTGTACAAATAAAAGACCTGGGGATTTTCATCCCATGCATCAGGCTTGTTGATGGATAAACTAGATCTGAGCCACATTGCTGGGTTTTGGTATTTTGGTATAACCCAGTGTGGGTCCTGGAAAGGGAAATAAGACAAGTCTCAGTGGGGAGACTCTGAACTGGTTACCCTTTCTAGTGAGTGGCCAGGGAGTATCCACCCAACCTTAATGTGATGCTTAGCTCCACTGCTGGGTTTTGGTTAATCTCTTTTCATAATGGGATAGATTTTTAAGAGAGCAGGGGTTTGCCCTATTAGTGGCTTCAAGGCCTGGCAGTCTGTGGGAGCTGAGAGAGGGTAAAGAAGTTGTTTAATGAATATATAGGGATAGCAGGGGTTTGTCTCAGTCCCGGGGTCTATTCCCTTGCACAACAAGCTGTTCAGTGTGTGATGGAAGTGGTTCATTGCTAGAATCTGGTTCCCCTCTTAAAAACACCCGTGGCCCCCAAAAGCCATCTGCTTCACCTTGGGTTTTGTATGATCCCTCCCAGTCAGAGACACACCACAAATACCCAGTTCCACCCTTGCCAGGCTTCTGGCCATATCTTTCTCAGAAATTATCCAGTTGATAATAGCTCTAAGAATAGCTCTGGTGGTATTTCTTTGGTTATCACCTTGGGGCCCAAGGGACACCTCAGTTTTAATGAGAGGGGACACCTTGAACTGCATTTTACCTAATTCACCCTCTTCACTACTCTCATCCCTAAATTCCCAGTCAGAGTCCCTCCATATATCTCCAATCCAATCTTCTGGTGATGCAATTAACTAATGGATCTTTATGGGGCCTGTGGGATCAGGGGTCCAATTATCATGAATTCTAGTTAATCCTCTACTTTTTCCTTTCCCCCACCCCAGTTGTTCCAGCAATTGTTCTAGTCACAGAGATAACAGCATTTCTTGTCGCTTTCTTTGTTCAAACTCATCTTATAACATTCTCATTTCCTTTTCTTTGTATTCCTTACAATGACATGCTGCTTCCAAACACATTTACAACATCTCGCATATTATTCCCTTTTCTTCACCATTTTTCAGTTTCCCTCTCATGCAGTTTAACCATTCCTCTTTATCCCAATTACACCAATTTTTGAACACTCAATCCTCAAAAAGCCTTGGAGAAGGTCTAAATCCTTGCCTCCCTAAATATCCAGTAATTGAATCTGACACCCTATTGACTGTGCCAATTTTGTCATGGCAGAAGAGCCAGAGATCACTCAGGTGGATCTCAGCTGGGAGTTTGCTGATTAGAGCTCCATAAACGGATTTAGGCATGCAAATCCCAGTCCTGCCTTCCACCTGTGTGCAGCAGAGACAGCCTCCCATTGCTGTGCTCATCCCAGAGCTCCCACACCCCATAAAAACAATGGAATTCATTCCCATCCAGCCCCTGCAAAACAGAAGCACCTCCAGCCCTTTCCCATCCCCAACATGGAGGTTTTCCCCAGCAGAGGAGCCAAACTCAGCCCTAAAACCAACCAAAATCACAGCTGCCCTTGCATCCTCCAAGGGATCGTGAAGCCTAATTCCTGCATCCCACTGGATAAGGAAGGGAAAACAGGAATTCTGAAATCTGGACATCATTTAGATCCTCAGAACACCAATAATTCCCTAAAATAGAAGCCATGCCTTGTTTGTTTAGGATTCCTTTCCATGGACACAACCTTTGGAAAATTCACCTCCCAAATCCAAGTGCTGGGGTGTTTGGGAATCACTTCCAGGTGGCAGCAGCTCCACATCCCCAATCCCACCCCTTCCTGGAGGATGGACTCCCATCCCAAGCCACCTGGGTCCCCCCCTCACCCTACAGAGGACACCAGGAGGTGACAAATGCTTCTTTTTATTTGGATTGGGATCACGAGGACATTCCCGGAGGGCAGAGCCTTTTCCAGCACATTCCCAGGAGCATTCCCAGGGCAGTCAGGCTCAGCAGAGTGGCTGCTGTCAGCAGGAGCCCCTGGATCACCATGGGAACTCCTCCAGTGGCACCTGGAAGGGATAAAACCCACTCAGCACTCATTTATTGGCTTCCCAGCCTCCATTAAATCCCTGGAAAACTTCGGGAAGGAGTCCCCAGAGCAGCTCTGGGGGGTTGTTCCAGGAAGTTCCTTTGTGAAACCACTGGGAATTCACGGCAGGATCAACCCCGGGGTGAGACCTGCAGATACAACCCCACAATGACTCCTACCCTGGGTGGTGTTCCCAGCTGATCCCAGACTTCCAGAGGGGCTCATTAATCCTTGAGTTGGCTCCAGGATGAGCAGGGGTCCCACGGAGACGTCAGCCTCAATCGGCCCTGAGGGTCCACCTGGAAAAAGACAGGAATGAGTTCCCAGGAGAGGGAATTCCTGCTCGGGATGGAATTTGGGGATTACAGGAAGATGGATACTGGAAGAGCAGAACTCCAAGGGTTTCAATTGCAAGGACACAGTCGAGAGAGAATCATGGAATGGTTTGGGATGGAAGGGACCTCAAAGCCCATCTAGTGCCACAGGCAGGGACACCTCCCACTACCCCAGGTGGCTCCAGCCTGGCCTAGGACACTTCCAGGGATGGACAATGGTGCCAAGATCTCCCCGCCCACACAGAATTTTTCCCGGTATCTCCCCAAAATTACCCTCTTTCCTTTTCAATTTCCTTCCCTAAGGACACCAGAGAGGAGCTGGGATTGTCCTGAAGCTGTGCCACCATCTCAGCCCCCCAGCCCAAGGGGCCCTGGGGACACCTTTGAGACACACCTCGCTGGCTGGGGCCATCCCTCCTCACACGCCTGCCCATCCGTGTGGTCAGAGAGCGGAATTCCCAGGAATTTCCTCCAGGAGAGGGACAGCTGCCGGTGTCACAGCAGCTGCAGATGGCCGCAGTGCCCTCCAGAGGTGCCCACCTGGAACAGAGTCACCTGTGACCCCCCTGCAGCAGGCGGGTCCCCTCCCCACACCAGGGACACTCACAGGCCACTGGCTTTGCTGAAGGAACAGGCTTTATTCCAGGGATTTGGGGCTTGGGCCGCCGGGGACACCCGCAGGTGGCAGCTGACGTAGAGCTGGCAGGGGGAGGCAAAGAAAATTCGTTAATCTTGGAGATTTTTAGGGGTTTTTTCCATGAAGAAACGGGAAAAGGATGAGGAGGAGGGGTGGGAGCAACACCTCACCAGATTCCCAGCATCTCCGGCAAATTTGAAGGCGTCCACCAAGAACCGCAGCGACTCCGGCCGAGGCCGCGGGGACACAAAGGCTGAGCCAGTGTCCTCTGCCCTGCCGTCCACCAGGCACCTGGAGAAGGGCCGGGAATATGGGATATTCCATAGGAATTGGGGTTTCTCCACGGGAATTCGGGACTCTCCAGCCAGCCCCAGAGTCCGGCCTTACCCGCCCAGGTCGATGAAGGCGTAGCGGGGGGACGAGCTCCTGTCGGGGGTGGCGGTGGCCACGCACTGATCCACAAAGAGCCGCAGGGGCACGTGGCCCTCCGAGGTGACATCGGCCTGGAAGCGGAGGCTGTCCCCAAGCTGGAAGCCGTTGGAGAGCCTCTCCCTGCTCCAGTCATCTGGAATGCAGATCCCAGGGGATGGGTCACTTTGGAGACATCTTCAACGTGCGGCAACCACGGGGTGGATTTAGGGGGAATTTTGGCTCTGTTGGGGCTCCCAGGATGTCCCCAGGAGTGGGCAGCTGGGGGACGTGAGGCCACCAGGGCCATACCCACCGTCCATGAGGCGCAGGGAGAAGCGGAGCCGCTCCTGGGCTGCCAGGGTGGAGCGGAACGGGGCCCACGTGGGGTGCACGGCACCGCTGCTCACGTTGCTCTTCCTAAAGGGAAGCAGTGGGAATTACCAGGGATGGCACTGCCACCTCAGGGCAGTGGCAGCACCGGGACAGTCCCTGCCACTCACCTGGGGTAGTGACACTCAATGAGGACCTCTGCCGGGGTGGCCCTCACAATGAGGGGGTTGCTGGAAGGGGTGGGTTTGTAGAACAGGGTGGTTCTGTAGATCAGGGAGTCCGGGGTCACCTGGAAGGAGGATTTGGGAGAAGGAAAAAAATCAGGAGAACGAGCTTGGCACCAGCAGGGACTGTGCCGGGACACAGAGGCCACATTCCTGATCTTGTAGGACACCACGGAGCTCTGTGCTGGCATCCCAACAAAGCACCAGCTTGAAGGAGGTCATGGAGCCTCCAGGACTTGGGTACAGCACCTCGGGACCCGTTATCCCATAAATTCCCGCATCCAAGTCCAAAACCCACCGCTGAGTGCATACCTCATCCACAGTATCCATACCCCAAAATCCACTCCTGCTCCGGGCACTCCTCACCCCAAACCCGCCAGCACCTGCGCCAGGGCACCTTTAGGGGCGACACCTTCACCCCGGTGCCCCTCACCTGCAGGGTGCTGCCACACTCGTGCAGCGCGGCCACGAAGGTGACAAAAGCCTGGGCGGGGCTCGGGGACAGGGGCGGGCAGGAGGCCGTGCCCAGGCTCAGCTCCGCTGCCCGCACCGGGCGCCCGGTGCCAAAGAGGTCCCTGCTCACGGTGACCGCCAGCTGCCCCTCCTGGCACCGCACGGCCACCGCGGGGCGCGGGGACAGCGCCCGCAGCTGCGACAGATCCACCCGCGCCCAGGGCTGCGACACGGCGGGGACGCGGCTCCGGGAGGAGTCACCCCGCAGCAGCCACGTCCCGGAATTCCTCGGGGGAAAACCCCAGGGATCGGAGGATGCGGCCGCAGCCAACATCCAGCAGAGCAGAACGACCCCAAAGCAGCTCCCAGACCCCATCCTGGCCCCAGGAAAAGCAGCGCATGGAAAAGGGGCTGCTCGGGAGGCTTTTATTGGGAGCATTCCCGGGGAATCCCAGCCGGGATAACGGGATCCAGCTGGGGATCCCACTCCGGATAACGGGATCCAGCTGGAGGATCCCAGCCGGGATAACGGGATCCAGCTGGGGATCCCACTCCGGATAACGGGATCCAGCTGGGGATCCCACTCGGGATAACAGGATCCAGTTGGGCCCGTCCCTCCCGAGGGTGATTCCCTCCCCCTGCAGCCGGGAATTGTCCCGTCTGTCCCATGTCCTGCCCGGCTGCGGTGGCATCAGTGCCACCCGTGTCCCGCTCCCTCCCTGAGCCGGAGCCGATTTTGGCCAGAGAGGCTCTCCCGGACGTTTCACCCCTGATCTTCCCGAGAATTCCCCAAAATCCAGGCGGTGCATTCGGAACTGGGGATGTGCCAGCCCCACCCGGGCTCTTTGGGATCCGCCCGTGCCCGATTTCCCGGGAATGCACTCCGGGGAATTGCGCCGGGCTAATGAGGGCACCATAACGAGCTCATTTGCATAGAGAGGGGCAGAGCAGTTCAGGGACTGGCAGGCGGAATGCAGAGATTAATTAGCCCGTAGGTGTTAATTGCGCGGATTGGCACCGCCGCTGGTGAGCACAGGAGGGTGACAGTGGCCCTGCGCAGCTGCGGAAGGGGCTGGGGACACTCGGGGGTGGCACAGCTCGGCCAGGGCGTCCCCGTGTGCTGCGGGGATTCCCGGAGAATTCCCACTCTTCATCCATAGGGATGGGAGAGCAGGGAGGGATTTTATCCTCGGGGTTTATTCCTGGTGGGATTTTTTTACCGGGAAACGGGGCTGGAGCATTTTCCTCCCTCTTCCAGGATCTGTGGGATGGGTTTGGCATAAGGGGACCTTCTCCGGTCACTTGTAGGGGATGAGCCAAGCTCTGACCCAGCCCGAGTTCCTGGTGGGAATTCTCGCCTCAGGTCCTGCTGTCCCCTGCAAGATCCATTATGTCACTCCCACATTCCCACATCCCCCTCTGGCACCATCCCGGTGTCCCAGCATTGTCCCGGGTGTTTTTCAGGATGGTGAATAAATGATGGGACACAGAAAACCTCTCCAGGCCTCTCCATGGATTCCGCAGGAATGGGGCAGCTCCCAGCCCGGCTCATCCCGAGGCTGCCCTGGAATGTTTTATCCGGGGGGGCGGGGCTGCTCGGGGGACTCCAGGGGGATCCAGAGGGATGGGAGGGGATGTTCCTGCATCCCAAGGGATCCAGAGGGATGGGAGGGGATGTTCCTGCATTCCAACGGATCCAGAGGGATGGGAGGGGGTGTTCCTGCTTCCCACAGTCCCATTCCCCATCCCAGCATCAGGAATGGCCCTGGAAATCCAGGATTTGATCCGGCCAACCTCTGCGGGACCCAGGTCTCCAGGGATGGGTGCCTGCTCCCAAAGCTCCATTCCTGCTATTCCAGAGGGAAGGATCCAGGATCCCAAAGAGCCCCGCACAGCCCCATCCCAAGCTTTCCCTCTCCAGCGTGGATTTCTCACCCCCCGGAACAGCTCAGCAGGGGAAGGTCCCAGCCCCGTGGGTCACTCTGTGGTCAGTGCAACAGCCCCAAGAGATCTCCCACCCCGAGAGGTGCCTCCAGTCCCGAGCAGCCAAGTCCCGCACCAAGGGATCGCTCAGGTGGATACAGGAGCAGAGTTCTGCCCAGGATGAAAAGATCACAGCGCTTCCATTTCGTACAAACCCACAGCTGAGCCCTGTCCTGCTGTCCTGCCGCTGCCCTCCACCCCAGGGGCGTTTCCGCACCGCTGCTCCCGGGCGATGCTCCGGAGAGCCGGCCCCGCGCTCCCGCTGCCTCCTCCTGCCACGCAGAGCCTCGTGCTCGTCCTCATGGATGTCACACTTGGCTGACCCTCGGGAGCTCCACTAAAGCCTTTCCACAGCTGCTCCTCGAGCAGGAGCCG
This sequence comes from Daphoenositta chrysoptera, assembly GCA_013397915.1. Taxonomy (NCBI): domain Eukaryota; kingdom Metazoa; phylum Chordata; class Aves; order Passeriformes; genus Daphoenositta; species Daphoenositta chrysoptera. The sequence continues at coordinate 331,665 of VZRO01001729.1, forward strand.
TGCGGGGGGCGGCAGCAAGGCAGGGGACCATATGCTCCAGCACGGGGGACAATGAGCCGCTCACTGAGACAGCGCGGCTGTGATGAGCCGTTGTCATGACTGATGGCACGAGGACTCTGGGGGAGCAGATTTTCACAGCAGATAAGCCCTAATGAACAGAGAAATAACTTCCCGTGATGGGGGAGATGTACAGAGTTCCAAAAGCCACGGTCCTGCGAGGAAGGAAACACTTGATTGCCAGCAAGGCCACGGAGCTCTGCTACCCGGGCAGCAGAGCTGAGAAAATGCATCTTCCTGCTGGCCTTGGGAGCAGGGAATGAGCCGACACTTCAGTGGAGGAGGAGGAATAAGAGCGCAAGGGGTGGCAAGTGAGCAGAACAGGCTCACAGGGCTGGGGGCTGCACATCTGCCCTGGTGCTGCAGCTTCTCCTGCTGCAGAGAGAGCCAGAAAACCGTGCAGCTAAAACTCATCTCCTGCAGCACCCTGAAGCCCCTGCAGAGGGGAAACTGAGGCACGGAGCCAAGGAGTCATTCCTGCAGAGCTGGGCACCCTCACACTAGGGAAAAGAAAACTTTAAAACTCAGTGTTGGTCTTGGCACCTCACAGGTTGGTTCCCAAAAGGAAACTCTGTTGTCTAATACTGGCTTGAGCACATGCCACAGCCTTCCCCACTGGCCAGGAGGAAGCTTTGCCACAGGAACTGCTGCTGAGCCACTTTATATTAGAATTTACTACAGCTCTGCCTGGAAGCCTGCCCCGTGCTTTCTATTTTTAGCTGCAGGCAGACCTATTCATATCAGTCAGTGCTGAAACTCGGGTCCTTTCACAGCTTTGGTGCAGTAACTCAGGGACATGCATGAAGCCAGGCTCTCAGCTTTGAGGACAGCTCACCAGGATAAATAATAAACCCATGAGCTGAGTGCTCCCAAGGCTGGGGGGAGATGGGGTGTGCTTTGCTAAAGGCATTCTCATCACACATATTTATTCCACAGGATCACACCACTACTTACGTGCAGAGAAAAGCACGGACTCGAATGTGATTTACCAGCTCATAAACTGCAAGGAAAGCAGGGGAAATGGGATGAGACAGAGGAAGGGTCCAGGAGAAGTGGAAACAGCTCCACAAGGTTCCACACTGGTGGTGGTTTCCCTGCCTGTTAATTATTTTATCTTAAAATGCTTTTAGAAGAGAAGAACTTCATTAGTGCTTAACACAGGACAAGTAAAAAATGTGTGCTTTTACAGCTGGTCACGGTGAACATACAGAGGGTAAATCTCAGAGGTCTGCAATAACTCAGGGTGATTTGAGTAAACCAGTGCAAGGTACAGATGTTTGGTGACGGAGCTCCCAATCAGCCAGACCTTGTTCTAATGACTCTTCATCATGCTTCCTCCTCCTCGTGCGTGACAGCACGTGCCAGATCCACTCAGGTGGCTGACAGCCTGACAGACAGAAAAGCTCTCAGCACTGAGACTGATCCACACCTCCTCCCCGAGAGCGCTGACGATGCCCGCTGACATCATCACCAGGCTTTACAGCAGCCAAGCCCAACCTTGACAGAGGAAAGCTGAGCACACACCCAACACGAAGGCAGCTCTTCCCTCTGCTTGGAGGAGAGTCACAGCCAGACACCACCAGTCCAGCTGAAGCAGTTCTGTGGGCAATATCTGTGGGTTTAATCCCACCAGGTTTCCCAAGAAGGAAACACCTCACAGAGCATGGGATTCATCCTTCCTGGCTGCAATGCTGATTCCTGCTCCTGTCTGCAGCAAGCAAGGAGCCTGAGGCTCTTCTGCTGCGGGGTGCTGCAGTCAAAGAGGTGGCAGGGGGGTCCCCACGCTTGCACACACGGCTGGTCACTGCCCATGGCCACTCAGGATGGCACGGGCTGAAGGCAGCCCCAGCCCTCCTGCCCCGAGGTGTCAGCAGAGCAGACGGAACAAACAGGCGGACGCTGCCTCTCCCATCCATGCACCTTCCAGGAGAAGCGGCGTCAAATTAATGGACAAAAAGAGCCCAAAACAAAACAATGGAGTTCGTGAATGTATTAAGTCCTTTTCCATCCCCACTTTATGCTTCAGCTGCTACCTTGAGACTGGCACAGAAGCCAATGTGCCGTTTGCTTCACGCAGCTCCTGGGATCTCCATGGCACCGTTTGCGCTTGGGTAACTCAACTTCTGGAGGCCATTAGGCAAGGTAATTTCACCAGTTCCTAAGCAAATGCCTGGAGGGGTCTGTGCAAAGCCAGTTCAGCACAGCTAAAATATGGAGGGAATGTTTGTTTGGATCCTAAGGAGAAATGTAATGACTGCTTTGTAGTAAAGCACATTCAAATCAGCCCCACTTTGGCTGATCAAGGCACAATCTCATCAGCACTCTCCAAGAAGAAATACTTCTGATCCAGAAAGTGAGCTTAACATCTTTGTGGAAGAGTTTTCATCAACTGACAACACCCATTTTGGGAGAAATTAGCTCACAGCATCACTCAGGTGCAGACTTTAAAACAAGGGCATTTTTTTCTATTTTCTACTTTTTCCCTTTTTTTCTATTTTTTTTTTTCTTTCAGAAAAAAAGGCACTTTCCATTTGATGGGCCCACCTCCACTGAGATGCCAGCTGGCCAAACACATCTAGGAGCTGTGGCCTGTTTATTCATCGATGTGTTGGTGAAAACAGGGCTCTGCAGAGCAGCTTTCACATCTGTGTGTAGGTGCTGAGTCCTGACCAGGGTGGTTGGGAGCGATCTTGGTTGCAGGGGTCTAGAAATTGGAACAAGCCCTTGAAAACCTGGAAGTACCAAGGCCCTGGGTAATCCAGGCCCAGCAATGCAGCGTGGAGGGCAAAAACATAGAGCAACCATTCTGGGAACAAGGAATCAGGGTAGGTGTCACCGGTGTCACCAGTTCAGCAGCAGCACGAGGAGGGACTAAGTGAGAAATCAAAGGAAACGCTGTGGGTTCACTGGCAGCCTGTGAAGCAGACAGGAGGCAGTCCCTGGTGGGGTGCCTGTACTGATGTGCCCAGAAGGATGACACAGGAGGCAGGAGGGAGGGTTCCCAGCCCGTGCTGGGTGACAAACCAGCTTTGGAAGTGGCAGTAGCTGGTGATTTGTTGGATATTGCTGTCTTGAGGTGCAGGTCCTTCTCAGCAATGTTTCACTTGGGCTGATGGGTGTGCTCCTCACTCTGCCTTGGAAAAGGGAAAATAGAAGCACAGAGCTGCAGCAATGGGTGAGAACAGCCAAGTTTGTCCCATGGCTGATGGATCAGAGCCCGAGCCTGCAGGCTGTCTCCTTCAGCTCCATACCTGTTCCTCTGCCCAGCCAGGCACCTGCAAAGGCTGCTTTCCTCCAGTCCCACCTCTCCTTTCACACCCTGCCTTTGCCACCTGTGCCAAACAGGACAGGAGGCAGGTGGCTTGTTAGAAACTGTCCCTGCACCATCCAAACTTGTGAATATGCAACGTGCACTGCATTTTGATAGATGTCTGGGGACATGACAGAATTAATTAAAAGAGAAGGACACAGGACAAGTATAAAAGGTGCTTGTGAAGAGCAGCAGGCCGGGGTGTATTGATGCCATGATGATTTTTTGCCTTTTCTTTTATACCTCTTTTAGACACTTTTTCTATATTCTTAGTGCTTCTAGCTCACATTCTTAGATTTAATGTTTTGTTAAGCCCAGAGCCCGCAGCCCTTGGCAGGCTGGCAGTGAGGGGTCAGAGAGCCCCAGGCACCAAGGGCCTCTCCAGAACACATCCTGTACCCTGAGCTGGGCCCAGCCAGGGGAAGGTTCCTGGGCCGGGGTTCCCTGGAGCCTCTCCCTGGGGAATCTTTGCTGGATGTGCTCATTTGTGAGGCCCAGGATGTGATCCCGAGTGCCCGTGGGTGTGCATTCCGTGTGCTCTGGGGCACTGCCCCTGCCTGTGCTGCACCTGAGGGGCTGCCATAAATACCCGGGAAAAAAACTCTTTTTCCCTTCTCACCGTGTTTGGCTCTTCATTTTAAGACCTGGGAAAGGCATCAGTATCAGCAGAGGTTGAGAGAGCTGCAGGAGGAAAGCAGGGGGCTGTCAGTGCTCCCATTGCTGCCTCACCCAGGCACAGACTGGCACTCGGCCTTGGCAGCTGCCAGCACTCGGCGCGTGTTCCTGTGAGGGATGGCACACAGACGCTGGGCTAACGAGGGGCTGTGTACCAGCACCCTGCCCTGGACCATGCCTGTGCTCAGGCAGGAGCACATGCCAGCAGGGAGCAGCAAACAAACCCCAAGGAACCCAGTTTCCTCCGTGTGGGACAAAGTGTGGGACTGACACAGCGGGTCCTGCCCAGTGCCCTCGGGCTGAGTGTCCCTGCAGAGGAACCTGTTCAGGTGGAGGCATCACTCCAGGTGTCTTTCCATGCCTTTGCACAAAGGGTTCTACCAAAAAAAACCAACTCATATGCAAGTTTGGATGGAACTCAAAAATCTCTGGTCCCCTCCAGAAAGGGGATCCTTTTGCTGTCTGTCCCAGGCAGGCTCAAACCTCTGTCCCCAGGCAGGGAGTGAGGAAGGAGGACTTGGCCCTCACTTTGATCTCCTCTCCCAGGGGCTGTGCTGTCCCCAGTGCAGAGGGGCTGCTGTTGCTGGGTGGGGAGCTCAGCTCCCAGCTCCAAGGATAGCACAGAGCCTGATTTGCCTTTGGTACCTCCTACCTACCTTCCCCCGATGTTTAGGGGCTGCTTGATCTGCGTGGGATTTTCTTCATCTCTAGCACCGACAATCCTCTGATACTGCCTGTGCTTTTCTTTGACTCTAACCAGAGCCCTGAAGTTGTTTCTCATATCAAACGCTCCCAGTCAATCTGATTTTTAGAAAACACAGCGCGTCTGGGGAGAAACCTGCAAAATATAGAACACATTCTCCATTTGCATCCAAATGTTGAAAAACCCCATCACTCCTCTATGGCACATCATATCAGCACTACACCCGCCATGAAATATTCATGGCCATTTATTATGATGTTGTTTATTATCCTCATAAAACTTTCCAGCAATCAGTTTCTTTATTTGCTCAGCCTGCAGTGTGGATGGGTGCTTTTGTGTCTCCTTCAGTGCTGCCAGTGTTTGAATTAATCCAGGGCCCCTGTCACCATAAGAACAACACCACTGCTATCCCGAGCTCAGTCCATCCCGGGCTGTAACTGGGAACTGTAGGGTGACCATGACATACTCTGCCTGTATTAGGTTGCTGGAATGGAATGAAATTCAACCCAAGATTGATTTCCTGAGCCCAGTGTGACAGCACAGGGAGCAGAGGAATTAAACAGTGCTGCCAGCCCTGCTTGGGTTGGGAGGGCAGTGGGACTCAGCACTGGTCTCACCGTCCATGCATCCTCCAGGCGAGGTTAAAAAAGAGAAGGGAAGCTCCCAGTGAGGACAGCTCCTGAAGGTTTTGTGGCAACTGCCAGATTAATGTTAATGTAAGCTGCTAAAAGATTTTCAAATGGATTAGTTCTCCATTTCCTCCTTGGCACCCTGAGGGTCTGGTGCTGGAAGAACAGACCTGAATCACCTCTGCAGCCACAAAGTCCCCTCCTGGCAACAAAGCAGAAGCAAGGGCTGGACCTGGAGGGAGCGTGTGAGAAAGACAGAGATACTTTCTGGAACAGATTCAGTTTCCTTATAGCAGTTCTTTATAGCAGGCATTACTGACAGAGTGCCCATTCTGAAAACCTTTTATTCCTCCTGCCAGAGCTCATGAGCCTTGCCCTTTCCGTGAGGAGGGGAGTAAAAAAAGATCTCCGAGGACAGCGAGAGCAAGAGCTCTCCTTTCACAGGGATTGCAAAGCTGAGTCTCGGTGGAGTGACCTTGATACAACCTCTTGTTTCAAACACACAGCAAACATTTCTGCGTTGAACAAACTGCTGCAAGAGGATTCAGGCTCCTCTCTTGCCAATGCACTGGCGCTGCTTTTCCCCAGAGCGCCGTGTCTTCCAAAAGCAAACTGCATCAGCCTCAGAAAAATAAATAAATCTACTTTTCACATCATTTCATCTCCTGATAACAGTAATGAACTCAGTCTGTGGCATTACGGGGAATTAATGACTGCCTGCCTCCTGACTCACCAGCTCTTCCCGGGCTATCATAAATTCCCGGGAAGCGTTGTGAGCCACACATCACCCGGTAAGCTGGAAATAAAGACGTTGTCCAGAGCCCTGGGGCAAACACACAGCATGCCAGTGCCACCTGGAAGCCTGGGGACGGAGATGAGCTCCCAGACAAACGAGCTGCTCTGCCCTGGTGGCTCACTGGGAGCTGCTTCCCGGGGCTCCCTGCAGGATCCCAACCCCGCTTCTGCGTCACTCCCCCAAAATAATCTGGCTGAAAGCAGCACACAGCACCCTTGGGGAACCGCTCCTCTGGGTAATTAAACTCGCACTGCATCCCGTACTGCGAGCCTTTTTTCCTGGCTAACTCTTCAACCTCTCGATGCTCTTGTCTGAGAGATTAAAGCGCCTCTCCGAAGCTGCCCCTGGATGCAGGCACTTCCAGACCATTATCACATCACCTCTAACCTGCTCTTAATAAACTAAAAGAAGATGTTCATTACTGAAGCCAAGCTCTGCAGTTCTTACCTGCTTGGCTGTTAGGAACCATCGTGTCCCACACGCCAGGCCTCTTGAACTTTCTGCCTTTCAGATCACACAGCTTTCAGGGGGAGAAGAAGAGCTGGTAAAATTGGCATGTCTATATATTTATTTAAATATCGAGATTTCCCGCTCTCCCAGTTGCAAATGTAAATTTGTGTGTAACTAGCTCCAGTAATTAGGGTTAATGACTGTAGGGCATTTGGAAATTGCAATTTGTTAAGTCCTCCATCAGAAAGGACTGATTAAGTTTGCATCCTTTTTTGAAAAATACAAATTTTTGTCATCAGCTGTTCACTGGACATGTCTGTCTGGGCTGCCTGTCTCAAGAAATTTAACTAAATTAACAGATTTAGTTATCATGTATGAATCACAGGCCATGCCCAGCTTTCTGTGAGTTCCAGCATTCCCCTGGCAGAACAGATAGAGGTATGGCTGAGAGTGGAATATGCTTTAATTTGGAGGCAATACAGCTCATACACCAAACCAAAAGGCTGACAGCTCCACTCCAGCCCTTAGCTGAATTCATTTACTGTTGGGTCTCACTTTTGCTGGAGTCATCCATCCACACCTTATTCTCCAAGGACAATTGCTGTGCATCGCAGCCCAGTGCAGGAGAGAGATTTGTCTCCTGACAGATCATCCCCAGGGAGAACCAGCGCAACGCTCCAGGGCCTTGGAGAAGATGAGGCCTGAAAAATAACTGCACGACAAATGTGTTCTTCTCCCCCTCCGCAGGCACCAGCCCTGCCCTTGGGCCCCTCAGGGCACAGCTGGGCACATGGGGCTCCCAGACCAGCATCCATCCCGCTGTGGGAGCTGGGTCATGGGTGCTGGTCAGCCCAGTGGCTGTAGCTTCTCCCTCCAGGTCTTTAATTAAGGCAGCTTGGGCTTCCCAAGCAGTGGGGTGTGAAAGCAGCACCTCATAAAAACGTCCCAGTCCCAATAACACTTCTAAATCAGCTTCCTGGGATGCAGCTGTAACAAGCCCCCTGGAGAAGCCATGGCAGCAAAGGGAAGGTTTTATTGGCCCTTAATTATGAGCTCTGGCACAATTCTCTGCATCTTGTTCTCTGCAAAACAGCAAGGAGGAGCACTCCAGCTCTGCATCACCTCCACCAGCAGCTCCCCACTGCTCCCACACCTTGCCACACATGAGTGCAGACACTGCAACAACTGCAGCCCACTTCGCATTCTCCAAAGACCCAGAAATCAACAGTTTTGGCTCTTTCCTCTGCTATTTTTCTGGCGGTGACCCGTGCACAATTGATTGAAGCCTCCTGACACGCCAGCTGCTCCCAGGTTCCGTGCTATGACCTCGAGGAAAGTCCCACAGGTCAGCAGGCCACAGACTAAGAGCTGCTGAGGTGAACAAGTCCCTAGAGGGGGAACCTCGTGATTAAGAGCTCTTTAACCCAACTTAAGCCCTGCAGGATCAAAGGCAGTGGCTGGAAGGCTGGATATGTTCAGGAAGACATGGTTAATTGTGGGAGCAATTAGCCTCTGCAAGAATTCACCAGAAACACGATGGATTCTCCGTGCCTGGAAGTGTTTAAACCTCAGTGCAGACCTTTTGGAAAGATAAGCTTATGTTCGACCAGGGCAGACAGGCTTAATACAGGAATAGCCAATTTTATGCAAGAAGAGATGAACAGAATGGTCTTTTGAGCTGGAAAAATCTCTAAAATCTATGAAACTATTAATAGAGAGTGAGCCATTTCTAGTGGGTTTGACAGCTAGATGACAAATCTGTGTTAAATTCCACAGGATCCAAAGAAACTACTCAGCCTCATTTTCTGATATCCTCCAAGGGGTTTCCCAGTGGGGGATTTTAGCTTTCCATTTTTCAGCTTTAGAATAATGTTCCAAACTGGAAAACTTCTCAACCTCCCCTCCTCTCACCTCCCCCTGCTCCTCCATCCTCTCCTCTGTCTCGGAGAGGACGTGCCAAGCTGAGCGTGGGTGAACCCCTGGGAGAGGCAGCGGCAGAGCCATCCCACATGTGTGAGGAACAGAGCGGTGGGCAGAAGCAGGAGAAGCCAAATTTTGCACTTTCCCAGCCCGGAGTGATCTCAGAGCCTGGGCATCACCCCCCTTGCCAACCCTGGAGAAGCCCCATGGCACGGGGAGGGAGTGGCTGCACCCATTTTGCTGCTCCCAGAATAGTTTGGGTTATCAATATTTCCCTTTTAACTCTGCTGTGAAGCCGAATCTTCCCAAATCCAGGGCACAGCAGCCGTGGCTGGGGCTGTCTCATCCCCCTCCAATCCAGGAAGCGGGCGAGAGGCTCGTGGCATGCTGCAGGTGATTAAGAACTAATAACTGCTGCCAGGACCAATTGTTTCGGCCAAGGCTGCTGAGTTTGGTATTTTATACGTGTGTTTTGAAAAGGATGGCAGATAATTGAAGAGGCAGAGTAACTCCCAATCAGTCATCACCCTCAGTGAACTTCCACCCCCACCAAAATAGAAACCTCTCAGTTAGACATTCTGCACCCTCCTTCCCAACCTTCCTCTGCTGTGCTTGCTTAGCAGGGAGACTCTTCAGGAAAGCCTGAAGTACAAGTTTTGACCCTCTCCAGCAGTTTCTTGTCTGTCTTGAACTGGGGAGCTCCTCAGCAAGATCAAGGAGGAAAAAAAAACCAAGGGTCAATTGAAAGTGGAAGAAATGAATGAAAAGGTGGCCAGCTCCACCAATAATAATAAAATGAAAATTATTAATATTTAGGCCATTAAATGTAAAACCAGTCACTTTCTGAATTTTGGTGGGACTTCCTGACAGGCACGACAACAGGACCCTGTATTGGAAAAATCTGCTCTCCTCTGAGGCTGCCAGTCCATCAGAGTGCAAAGAGGTTAATGAAAGAGAGACAGAAAAGATTGCAGTCTTTCCTGCACTTCCTTGTAATTTAAATGTGTGCTAAGTACTGCATTCTTCCAGAACCCCCAAGTGGAAGAAGTAAAATAACAACCACTTGAAGGATTAAACCCAGAAGTCCCCATTTGAATTCATACTTATAATAGGAAGTTTGTATAAACCTGTGGAAAGCCTGGAAAAAAACACCAAAGCAACAGCCACTGCTGAAACTTCTGGAAGGGGAGAAATTTTCAGACGAACCCAAGACTAGGACAGGCCTTTTGAAGGTGACACTCCCCCTCCTCATGAAGGGGCTTGTGATCCTCCTATGTGCAAAATTCACTGTGCAACACAGCAGGGATGGTGGCAAAGGGGGCTGGTGACACGGAGCTGGATTTCAAAACCCAAGGAAGATTTACCCTGGGATTTCAGGATCTGCAGGATCTGGAAGGATGTCCAAACAGAGCACCAGTGCTCGAGGCTCTTCAGGAGAGCTCTCAGCACCTGCCTCTCTGGGCTCCCAGCCGTGCTCACGATGCTCCTGCCATCCTTGTGCTGCTCCCAACCTCCCTGTCACACCCTGTCACTGCTCCAGTGCCTTTGGAGAAGGTGTCTGTTGCCTGCCCCCTTGCAGGCTGCAGCTGAGCACATCTAGGTGGTGTCAGATCCCCAAGAGGCACAAAAAACAAACACCACAGAGCTGCCCTCGACCTGTCTGAAGCAGAGCAGCCCCATCAGACGGGTCGAAGCCTGTCCCGTGCCTGCTGCAGTCCTGGGAGCTGCCCAGCCTGGGAGCCCAACACCACTGAGGTGATTTACAGGTGCTTTTCTTCTCCAGAGCCGTGCTTTGCGTGAGCCCCAGGTACAGCAGCATTAAATCAGTTTGCAAAGTCAGAGCTGTGCCTGGCAGTGTAACTGGGACCTGGGAGAGATGTGACAGCAGGAGAACAGAGCCAGTTAGTGCCTGAGTCTGGGTCCTGTGGCCAGATGCCAGGAGCCCCTGCAGCCCTGCCTGCGTGGGGACAGCAGCCACCAGAGCTCCCTTTGCACCTGAAGGTGATCCAGGCTGTCAGTGCAGGCCAGTAATTTTCCAGATCCCTGGCTGTAAATCCTCCTACTTTAGGAGGGGATGTTTCCTGCACTCATCTCTTGATGGTACCAACCTGATTTCTAAGAAGCCTTTGTGCTGAGGTACAGCAGCCCGGCTCAGGATGGGAAGGGCCGTGATGGATGCTGCCCCAGGGAGCAGGATCAGCTCAGGAAGGGCAGGAAGGCAGCCCAGCAGCGAGCCTGCTGCAGCAAAGATCGTGGAAAATGGGCTGGCTTTGGGCCCCGCTGAGCTGCAGTGGGGATGGGCGCCCTGGGAATGCAGGAGCAAGCAGGCAAGTCCACAGGGCACATCTGGACACATCAGCTGAAACACTGTGGACGCTGAGAAAGCCTCAGCAGAGAATTTCTTCAGCTCTCTGCAGCATTTTCTGAGAGTTCTGTCTTTCCCATGCAAGTAACTCAAAACAATGTTACCGTTTTGTAAACTTCTTGCAGCTGTGCCTTTGTTATCATTCTTTTAGGGAAATGTTTTGAAATAGGTGTTAAGTTGGAATTAACCAAGGAACTTGGTAGGTGGCTAACCAGAGGTCCAGTAGCCTCCTGACCTTCATGGAAGCTTCAAGCGAACTAAAGGATTTAAACTGTTCTGTAAATTAATAAATACTACACATCTAATAAGTAATAAGTAAATACTACACATTCTTCCTGAACTCTGGGCTCTGTGTCTTTATTCCTGGGCCGGCCACAGCAACAAAACACTGATTCAGTGGCCATTAAAATCACCCCCTAACATTCCCACGTGTGTCTTGAGGCAACTTGTGGGGCAGCCCAAGGTGAGAGACTGGGGAGCTGACCTCCTGCCATAAGAAGACCCTCCAGCACTGCAGATCACCCCACGGTTTCCTTGCCTGTCTGTGGTTGCCTTCTTTCTGCAGAGAGCACCCAGAGGGTTGGCCTGTCACTCCCCATCTCCTCTCCCTCCCCAGCCCTCTGCAGCTGGCAAACGATGGAGCTGCCAGGCAGAAGCTTGCTCTGCCCACGAGCAAAGCCAGCAGTGCTCTGGAAACCTCGCCTCCCCTCCTCAGGAGATGTGTTTTGTCAGTGCACTGACACAGCAGGGCCAGAGCTTCTCTCTTATTCCACGGGATCTGTTCCTGCCCCAAGAAAGAGCAGAGAGAAGAGATGAACATCAAGACACAGCAGTGCAGGAGTGAGGAAGCCACATGCACACAGGGCTCCCAGAGAGACTGCCATGCTCAAACTGCAGCTAAAATACTGGTTTGTCCCTTATTGACACACTGTCCCCTCTTGTCACCCACTGTCCTGGCCCTGGCAGCCCTGTGAGATGCGTCTCCCAGGTTCTAAGTGACAAAAACACCCTGGCTGTTCCCTGGAAATGCTGAGCTAAAACCAACCCTAGCTGGGCTTCTGGCTTTGCCCACAAAGAAACTGGCTGATATTCACAGAGCTGCTCTCAGGCAGCACAGCTTTTTCATTTGGTTGGTTTTTCCTTCTCTATTTTATTTTTGTCTTGGTTCTTAGCTGGTTCTGAGCACAACCAAGAGCCTGCAGGAGGGGCCAGGCTGCCGTGGGTACATATCAGCACAGCCTTGCTGATTCAGAGTGACCAAGCATCTGATAGGAGTCCTCCCAAATCAGCAGCGTGGACTTGGTGACTGCTGGCACTGCAGAAGTGGAAACCACGCAGAAAGACCCTACAGATTGGATTTCTCATCCCTCTCCATACAGCTTGAGCCCTGGAGGCACAGTGACAGGCAGCTTTGCCCACCACTCCCACCCGCATCCAGGGCGAGGGCAGGGAAAGGCAGATGCTGTGCCATCTCCCTCTGGCCTGGCAGGAGCACAGTGCCCTGTTTCAAAGACAGCAAGAGATCTGGGATCCTTCAGGTCACTCTGGAGGTGGCACTTGCTTCCAGCTCAGCTGGTCCCTGCTGCCTCAGCGATGGAGCACTGCAAGGTTTGTAGGGCACTTTCCCCTTAACAACCCAGATCTCCTTGTTCAGCTTCTCATGCCTTTTTGGAAGCTGTTCTGCCTTCACCCAAGTTGAATTATAACGGCACCAACACCACCAAGAAAAATAACAGGTTCCTCTAGAGCTCTTTAACAATGTTCCTGGTCTAACAGAGATTTACTTTCTCCAGAGAAGGCTGTAGAAAACATTGCTGTTCCACGTCCGTCTGTCTGCTCTCCCTCTTGTCCATTAGCTGTGAACAGCTTGCAAGGGAAAACACGCCTGAAAGCTCAGGTGTGCTCCTGACCTGTGGCTGGGAGACATCTGTCCATCAGGGCTTTGCATGGCAGATCCTTCTGGCCCTTCTTCTTCTCTTGCAAGAGCAGCAGAGGGGTTGGTGGAGCTTTACAGCCAGCAGTAAATCCAGGTGGCACTCAGGCCGTAGTGTGAAGATTCATGGCTGTGTTCTCTGAAGGTCAGCTTCGTCTGCTGCAGGCAATTAGGGATAATCTATGGCCCCTGCCGCCGCACCGGCCCTGCCCGTATGCTCCCTGTCAGCACCAGACCATTGGTCAAATAAAAGTCACAACTGGTCAGTGTCCTGGAGAAATGCTGTGGGAAGAGCAGGAGGAGGCAGAGAGCTCTTCATCTCATCACGGGCTCCCAGGGATCTTGCCTCTCTGAAAAGCTGAGGACTGGCAGAGGGGGACGGCCACCGTCACCTCACAACTTCTGTCCCAGCGCTGTCCCCACAGAGCTCACGGGGCTCCCTCCTGCACCCACGGCCCTTTGCTCTCTCCAGCGCTCTCTTATGACCACATCTCCTTCATCCTTGGGCGTTGCATCACTGGCTCACCTTCCCTGCCCTGCCTGGAGCCCTGGTGCCTTCAGGGGAAGGACTCCTCCTTCCTGCCCTGGTCTCCCTCTGCATCTGCTTTTTTGAGTATTTCTCTGTTTGCCAGCAGAGATGGAAGTAGACCATGTGCAATTCCCTGCTTTGCATGCTGGAGCTGGAGGACCTCAGGGTTTGGGGATGGCAGAAGGCAAAGAAGGGCTGTTCTGGAGTGGAGATGGGCAGGGAGAGGTCCCAGATGCCTGACAGACCCCACACTGAGTATGCTAAAACCCAGATTCAGGAAATAACTTGGAGATCTGAGCCTGAAACCCTTGACTTAAAGTTCTTTTCTCATGGTTTCTCACTTAGTGGCCTCTCTAAGTGTGGTCTCTGCAGTCTGCAGAGGGGGCCTTGGCATCCCACATCATTTATGCCACTGAAACCAGTATCAGAGACAAGGCTACAACCCTGACCTGCTGACCCACAGCGGGGACCAGAGTCTGAGAGAGCCCTTTCAGTGGCTTTGGGTTCTGGCATGGCAAAACTTCTTACAAAACAGCCTATCCTGCAAATGAAGCTCACATTAGATTTACAAGGGTTTTCTTAAGAAAGCAAGCCCAGGGTGATGGAGGCAGTTTTTCACCGGGGGCTGGGAGCCAGGCCAGTGCAGGGGCAGTGGGAATGAGGTCCCTGCTTGAGCCCCTGGCAGCAGGGGAAGGATGAAGGGATGGGAAATACGGTGACTTCGGCCATGCCCCAGGAGCTTGTGCAACTGGCACGGTCCCTCCTCCCAGGCCCAGCAGGGAACAGGAACCGGGGCATGTTCTTCCTCTGAATTGTCTCCATGGGAGGAGGAGCTGGATGAGTTTCGAGCCTCCCCGGCCGTCTCTCCCTGTTTGTCTGCTTTGTTTTTGAGCAGCCCTCGAGGCTGTGTTTTGGAGAGAGGGTTTCATCAGGCAAAGGAAAGGTACAAAGATGAGTTAATGAGAACGATTATTCAGTGACAGCTGCTGCCACTCACCTCCTAACGAGTGCAAGGTACAGCCTTGCAGAAACAAGGCTTTCTGTAATGATTATGTTCAGGAGATTAATTTAGGAAACTCAGCTTAAGACCTGTGGTGATCTTATTTGAAATCTAGTCAACGAACAGGCAGGTGTAAGGGAAAAACATACCTTGTTTAAAGTTCATTTGCTGGGGGCAGAGAGACCCCGGGGCTGGACTGGGGCAGAGCAGAGACGTGCAGTCCTCGCTCTGCTGTCCCTGGGGTGCTCCCCATCACCAGGGATCTGCAGCCACGGGGGATGGCCCGCCTGGACCTCAGCAAGGCACAGGCTGGCAGCAGAAGCATTTTATTCCCTGGCTGCTGCAGCCCACAAATCAAACCCTCTGTCTCAAGCCCGGGGCTGGGGAAGGACTGGACCATGAGCTCCTGCAGGGAATACTGGCCCTGTTTGTCACTGCAGGTGACTCCTCTCCACAGCCACGGTCAGGTCTGCTAATTGTCATCCCTGTGTCCAGCCTGAGAATTGCTCATACGGGCCTCTCCACACAGGCATGAGATGCCCAAGCTTGGCACATGATGCCTGCCATTTAATATCCCCATCAAACCACAGAGAAACCAAATGGACTGGAAAACTGGCCCGGGATCAGTGCTTCCCTTCCAAACTGGCATCCACAGAAGGCAGGACTCCTCTCCTTTTTCAGCCTGGCATCCCCACCAGCCCCCTGCCCAGCTGGCCATGGCCAGGACAGCAGCACTGCCAGGGGCTGTTGCCTCTCTGCCTGTGCTGCAGGTGGTGGCACGGGGTGTCCCTGCTGCCCTGTGGGCTGGCACAGCTGACTGGGGGGACACAGCCCCGGTGCCCCAGCGCAGGCACAACACTCAGCTCCCCAGCCCTGCACCAGCCCAGACAGATGGTGAGCGAGCCCAGCTCCATCCCCTGGGGCTGTTTGGCCACTACAGAGAGCTGCTCAGGCCAACCCAAATGTGGCTGGCCGGTGTCCATGCCCCAAATGCAAATATTTGGGCAGGAGTGGCTGTGAGCCCAGTGGGTGAGACTCTGTGTTCCCATCGAGGCCAGGGAAGGGGGATGCTCCACAACAGCTCCTGGGATTTCCTCACCTGAAGGCACCAGATCTGATGCTCAGGAGCCTTTATGAGCTCCTCCAAATGTTGCATTTTGGGCATGCACACTTTCTGCAAGCTGGTCTCGCTCCCAGGGCAGTATCCCAAAGCATTGGCCATAGAAATCTGCATTTTCCCTACTGGTCTCCCTTTGAAACCATTCTCCTTGATTTGTGGCTGTTTCACCTCAGCTCCTCCCGCAGTGACCCCTGAGCTCCAGGGCCCTGCTGAGGTCTGTAGGGAGCAGCCAGTGCCAATCGACCCCAGGCTGCTTTCATAAAGCTGTGGGTATTTTCTGGTGTTTTCTAGAGTGATGTCTTTCAATTCAACCCCTTCGGTGCCTCCTTCACACCCTCTTTTAAATCTAGCAGGTTCGTGGATGGAGGAATACGTGGAGGCTCTTGGAAGGGCTGCAGAGGTTTTACTGCTACCTTCAATTCCCAAGGCCTAGAAACCAAAACCAGTCTTCCCCTGAACAAATCTGTAATATTCTTTGCACACAGCCAGTGCCCATGGCAGTAAAGCTCCCATCACTAATCCATACTACTCTCCTTCCTAGAGAAAAGAAAGGAGTGGGGTTACCATGCTGTCAAGGGATGATGAAACCATTGTGGTCTTCTCTATATACCCAAAAGGAACCTTTATCAGCCTGTGTTTGGGGCCAGAGGTCTGCAAAAAGCAGTGCTCTTAAAAATGAAATAAGAAGCCTTGAAGAATTTTTATTTGCTACCTCTGCTCACGGGCAATTAGAGGAGCAGGACGTGAGGTCTGGTTTTATGTGGAGGCCTTTTCTTCCTTTTCTTTCTTTCTTTCTTTCTTTCTTTCTTTCTTTCTTTCTTTCTTTCTTTCTTTCTTTCTTTCTTTCTTTCTTTCTTTCTCTCTCTCTCTTTCTTTCTTTCTCTCTTTCTCTCTCTCTTTCTCTCTTTCTTTCTTTCTTTTCCCTCCCTTCCTTCCTTCCTTCCCTCCTTCCTTCTCTCTCTTTCTCTCTTTCTCTTTCTCAGTTTGTTTTAATTGCAGATCTCTTGTGCCACAGAAATGTGTCTTGCATGAGAACTAAAGACAGAAAGAACACTCACTCCATAAAAAGTCCAATCAATACCACTGGGCAGCCAGAGCCAAAAACATGTCAAAAGTGAGCTGGGAATTAAAATAAGGTAACATATGTCATTCAAAACCCCAAGGCGTGACAAAGGGCTGAAGCATGCCCTGCCTGGCTGAACAGCCCTGGCAGGATGGGAGCTGAGACCAGGGAATTCCTCAGCTTTGGACATCGGGTGGAAGGGTGGGGGAGCAGTGGAAAACCACAGGAGCAACAAGCAGAGAACTGCCCAGCCAGCACGGGGGGTTCGACCCTGTTGCAGGAGAAGCAGGAGGGGTGAATACCAAGGGCATAACTGCACATGGAAGTGGGGGGCAGCAGGGATGTGCAGGGACCAGGGACGAGGGGAGCAGGGTGAGAGCAGCCGGGGCTGGAGCCGGGGAGTGGCCACTGCGTGCGGGATGGCAGGAGCCCGCCCGAAAGGGGATGCAGAGGGATTTATGAGCACAGCCATAATGAGAGCCAGTTATCCGTGACCATCCTAAATCTTGTCAGAGAGGATGAGAGGGACGTCTCCAGCGGACAGGGTGGAAGATTGAACGCCACGGTTCCGCAGTGTGATCACAAAACGAGCCCCCCACGCTGGTGGCTGCTCCATGGGAGGGGGAAGCCTGTGCTTGCAGGGCTGGGTAGGGCTGAGCCGCGCCTCGGAGAGGAGGGAGGGAGGCCAAACAACACCAGAGGCGCTGCAAAGAGGCCCAGCATCTCTCCCAAAGCCCGAGGAGGGCCAGGACGCTGACAGCCCAGGCGCAGGGGGCAGCAGAAGAGTCAGGTGCCGGTGCCACACACCAGCACAGCCACACACCCATTGTCCCACAGCTTTGATTAACGACACCGCCTTTCCAGCCCCTTGTCCCAGCCACGGAAAAGAGGCCACAGCCCCACAGCAGCATCCCCGGGCTGGAGAGGCCCAGATGCTGAGGAGGAGCTTTCCTTGCCAGCACCAGCTCTGAGCCGCTCCTCTGTGTCTGCATCACGCGGGTCCCAGCGCTCAGAGCCCGGGCTGGGGCACACACACGCTGCTCTGCCTGCTCTCCACACGTGCCCTGCTCTCCATCCCATCCCTCAGGTCCTTGCACAGCTCTCAGACCAGCAGAAATGCCCAGTGGGTTGAGCTTTCACAGCAAGGACTCGGGGGATGTGAGCTCAGCCAGCAGCAGAGCAGACCCAGGGGCCTCTCCCCGAGCCTGGGGAGATGGGTCACTGCCACCTCCCACGGGCAAGGAGGGCTCCAGCCAGGGACACGGGGGCACCAGGGGACATGGGGAGAGCTCTGCCACTGCAGCCCCCGTACCCACAGATGGAGGCCACGGGAGGTGCCTGCCTCCCCCTCTGCAACCAAGCAGCCTCATCATCTGTCCCCAAGAGAGAAAGAAATCAGGTAAGCAATGTCTACAAGCCCATATGGAGGGGCTGGGATGCTGCCCAAGCTTCAGCTCAAAAAAAAGTGCACATTTTATGGTATAAATATTTTGGTTTGCCTCCTCCTCGCCAGCCCACGGGCTCCAGCACAGGAACCACAACAGCAGCCCTCCTCAGAGCCATCTGGCAAGAGGCTGATCCCCACAGTTACCAATGTGTGCTGCAACAAAAGCCCACACACCCTGACCCGGCTGCCCACATGCCTCCCAGGCACTGCCATGAAAGAGAGAGGCTTCTGGCAGAGTGGAGCCAGGCTTTCAGTCCCTGCAAGGTGCTGCTTCCCAAAGGACCTCAGGGATTGCCACATTTAGGTCCAAGGAGATGCCAGGCTGCCCTGTGACAACATCCAGTTCTCACTGGTACCTTTTGTTCCTGTTATCTCCCATGACAGAAAAGAGCTGATTCCTTTCCTGTTAGCAGCCTAAAATCATGGAATCGTAGAACAGTTCGGGTTGGAAGGGACCTTCACCCTCATCCAGTTTCAAGCCCCCTGCCATGGCAGGGACACCTTCCACTACCCCAGGTTGCTCCAAACCCCATCCAACCTGGCCTTGGACACTCCCAGGGGTGGGACAGCCACAGCTGCTCTGGGCACCCTGTGCCAGGGCCCCCCCACCCTCACAGGGAACAACTTTTCCTAGTACCTTCTCTCTAGAGATGCTTTCTCTGGAATTCAAACAGTGGCTGTAATGCCATGGGGAATCTGTCCACTCTGTCACAGCACTCCCAACGTGAGCCCTTTCACCAGCAGTGGAGCATCTGCCCAGGACAGATCCCCACTGCTGTGGTCCTGTCCTTACCCCACACATCCACCAGGAGCCCACCAGGAGCCACCCCACGTTCCAGTCTCTTCCTCTTTTCTCCCCCCAGTACCACGGGAGAAGCTCTCGGTCACCAGATCTGCTCTCTGGTTTTATGTGGAACCTTTCCTTTCCTTTCCTTTCCTTTCCTTTCCTTTCCTTTCCTTTCCTTTCCTTTCCTTTCCTTTCCTTTCCTTTCCTTTCCTTTCCTTTCCTTTCCTTTCCTTTCCTTTCCTTTCCTTTCCTTTCCTTTCCTTTCCTTTCCTTTCCTTTCCTTTCCTTTCCTTTCCTTTCCTTTCCTTTCCTTTCCTTTCCTTTCCTTTCCTTTCCTTTCCTTTCCTTTCCTTTCCTTTCCTTTCCTTTCCTTTCCTTTCCTTTCCTTTCCTTTCCTTTCCTTTCCTTTCCTTTCCTTTCCTTTCCTTTCCTTTCCTTTCCTTTCCCTTCCCTTCCCAAACTTTCCCCTCCCCCCTAAAACACCCTGTCCCCAAGGCTGTCCCTGGTCTCCTGGTGGTCACAAACCAGCTGTGGCCCATGTTGGAGCACCTTTTAAACCAAACAAGTCAGCCTGAGAAATCCCTGCAACCACAGCTGCTGGAGGGGAAAGTGTCCATGCCTCCTTCTCTGTTCCTGTTCTCATTCCAGCTTTCTCCTGGGGGCTGATACAAAGCCACAGATTTCTGTGCCCCTGGTTCTGCACAGGTGAGGTTTTAGGTTGTTTCAGCTGCTGGCTGCTGCAGCAGGTGGGTCGGACAAGAGCTGGCACTTTTGGGAAATCCTGGAAGGATATGGCTCCTATGGGAGCCGCCCTTGGACAGGAAAGCTGCAGGTGGCTTAGGACAACATTTAACAGAGCAGGAGCTCGGACAGCAGGAGAGGGAAGAGCTGCTGGGCCCATTTCTGA
The DNA here is from genome assembly GCA_013397915.1 of Daphoenositta chrysoptera. NCBI lineage: Eukaryota > Metazoa > Chordata > Aves > Passeriformes > Daphoenositta > Daphoenositta chrysoptera. Next base: position 351,356 of record VZRO01001729.1, read on the forward strand.
AGGTGAGGGGTGTCTGGGAAAGTGAGACTCGTGTCACTGGGCTGTGGAGCTCTTCCACTGCAGCACGTGGCAAGGCTGGAGGTGCCAACACGCTTAGAGGGGGAAAAGTGGCACAAAGAGCTGTGTGCTGGCTGATGAGGGAGGAGGAGAGCCTGCTCACAGTCAGGCAGGATCTGGCTCCTCTCACCCCGTGCTGCTGCTGGAGATGGGAGAAGGGCCATGAGAGCAGGGGTCGGGTGAGTGCCCATTGCTCTGTAGCCTGCTGAGGCCTGGCTGGAGCATCCCTGCAGGACAGGGGTGGAGCCCAGGCACCATTACCCATCCTGGCCTCAGTTTTCCTGCCCGGGAGCTGGTCAGAGAGCACCAAGCAGGGCTGTGGGGAAACTCCTGCGTGGGAAGTGCAAGCATGCACCTTCAAGTGCCACCAGCTTGCAAAGAGCAAGGGAGTAACTTGAACCACTGCTTTTGAAGCCCTGGACTGTGGTCTTACACTGGAGTACCCAGAGCCAGAGCATCCCATCCCTGTTTCCTGATCTTCCCAAGAACCCAACAGGACCTCTTAAATAAGGATGTGCCCTCGCAGCCTCACTGTTATTGTCCTTTTTCTGTAAAAACAATTTCCATTTGAATTGCTGGGACTACTATGTGGAGACAGTTTTTACTGGGGGCATGAATCTTCTTCAGTCTCTGCCATGAGTGGCTGTTTCCTTATCTCTCTTTTGTGGCTTTGTCAGAAGGACAAAAAATGGCTTTTGCATCAGTGTCTTTGCGTGTTGCTTGCCCAAGCCGGGGCAGAGTGGTGGCTCAGGCAGAGAAATGGAGAGAGCAGCTTTTCTGCCCCTGAGCTGCTTTGGGCTGGGAGGTTCAGCCCCGAGATTCCTGCTGCACAAGGCTGTTGTGACTCAGGACACACCTGCTGTGCCCTCCTGGATGCCATCCTACAGGACAGTCTTCAGTGTAAACCCCTGAGCTTTCCTAGAAACCATTGCCCTGAGGTGTATCTGCTCCCACTGAGAGGGGTGTTAGGTTTGGCAGATCCCTTGGCCATATTTTCATGCAGCTGCATGTTCCCCCTCAGCCTTTATACTGCTGCTCCACGTTGGACTCCTTGGTGGGTTCAGGATTTGGGGATTCCCTGGGGTTTTCTGAGGCCTCAGTCTCATTCAGAAAGGGCACAGGTCTCTCAGCTGGTTTTCCAGGTGGCTCCACACTCTGTGTGGGTACCTGCTTAGCTCTGCCTGCAGGGCAGGGTGCTTTATAGTTACAAACCATCCTTAGGACAGCTGGGTTTCCCTTTGTGAGGGTCTCAGCCCAGCCCTGGGGAGGGGGGTCTGGGCAGTCTGGGCACCCGTCAGATTAAACCCTCTGAAAAGCAGCTGTCTGCTGAGTAGGGAGGGACTTTACTTCCCTGCTCTGAGACAGAAAATCCTTCTCCTTCACCTTGTTCATCTTGCCACAGCATGGCACACATTAAGGATAATGAGTTAACCAGCCAGGGGAAGTGGCAGGGCTTTGTTCTTGGCCTCTCTTTTCCTCAGTTCACCTTTCGAGACATGAAAGGTGAAAACAAAACAAGAGCAGCTCTGAGGGCACACCTTCATCCTCCCCCTTTTCTCAGTCTTTTTTTTCCCTCCATTCATCTGCCTTTCCCTGTTCCTCGCTGTGCCGTGATCCAGCAGCCAGCGTCGAGACCCGAGGCTGCTGACACGGATGCCCTTATCTCCAAGGGTATGGCTGGTGTTTGGGATTCAGAGGCAGCGTCAGGACAGAGTTCTGACTAATCTCAGATAAGGTGTGTCACAGCAGGAACTGCCGGGCACAAGCTCCGACACCACAGCTCCGCTGGCTGCTGCCTGGTTTATATTTAACTCCCTCCCAGGAGCGGTCCAGGGGATGTTCCAGCCCTGCCAAAGGGGGTTTCTTCTGGATAGAAAGCAGCTCTGTCTGCCAGGCTGCTCCTCTCCCAGCTGGGTGGGCACTGCAGGCTGCCCAGCAGTTCCCTGCCTCCTGTCCCTCCCCACTGGGGAAGGGGAAACACAGACAGAAGGGGCTGACATGAGCTGCACGTTGTAAACCAGGACAGGTGTCCTGCAGTAAATCGAGTGAGAGGCAGGAATAAGCACAAAAGAGTGAGATGGATAGATAGGAATGAGGGATCAATAACTCAGCCTAAAGATAGCAAGGGAGATGCACTGAGGGCTGTTGACAGAGAAACAGATGTTGCAGCCAGAAAGATCCTCGAGTAAGAGAAATGTCAAATGAGAGACATGAAGCTTAGAGAGGGGTCATTTTGAGTGCACTTCACTGCTGGGCCAGGATTAGCCCACACAATGAGTTTTAAGGCTTCTTTTTTCCTCTCCTTGTTTTAAACCCCAGAGTGGTGGGATGGGAGCAGCTCCACTCCTGCCAGTGGGCTCAGACCTGCATGGTGGAGTCACCTCATTGCACGTTTTGGAATAATCCTTTCTAGCCAGGGAAAGGCTGCTTGGAGCAATCTCATGGAGCCAGGCTGCAAAACTGCTGCTCTTACAGTCCCTTGATCAAATCTGTGTGCTCTGTACCCATATTTTGGATTTAAATCAGCTCAGATGTAATTGAAGCCAGCTTTTCTCTGGATCCTGCCAGTGTAATCTATAAGGAGTGGCAGTTTTTGAAAAGGAAGAAGGTGTAGAACAAGCAGCACTGGGGTGCTGAGGTACCCAGCCTGACAGAAGGAAGTTAATGGGAGGGGATTTTGGTAGGGTAAGGAGTAACAGCGTCCAGGTGTTGATCCCTGGCATCTTGACTTGTCACACTAAGCCTGGATTTGGTTTGTTTTTCACCAATCTGACCAATGAGCTTGTTACAGAGTCCCTGTGGTGCCCTGTAATCCCTGTCCTTGTGGGATCATGCTCCCCACGTTTCCAGCACAGCTCTCTGCCTAAAAGCCTGCCGAGTTTGAGAAAGCCTCATGCTCTGGAATTGCTTTACTTCTAAGGGCTGAGCAAAAGAGTTCAGCAGCTTCATAGCAGCTGTTGATTTCTTCTTCTTTTATTAATTAGGCAAGCTACTCCCCATCTCCCTCCTTCTTTGCAGGCATTTGATTAAAACCTGTGAAGCCACTCGAGGCAGAGAAGTCCACCCCTTCTCTTCATGGTCCTGGGAGGCCCAGGCAGAGTGGGCATCCCCCCCTGGGGTCAGTGTCCCTGGAGCCCTGCAGCCCAGCTGGCATCTCTGAAAAGCGAGCAGGACTTGGAGGGGTCCATCCTCCCCAAACCTGACCTGAAATCAGAGCGAGCCAGGCACGAATCCAGAGCCTGAGGGGAGTGATTGATCCGAGGATGGCTCCCATAGCACCTCCAGGAAGGTGTCTCTGCTCCGTGGAAAGAGCAGGGGATGGGAAGAGCTGCAAGGAGGGAATGAGCCTGTGTTCCCTGGGAGCTGCCTCCGTCCCCAGCCACCTCCAGTTTCTGACAGCACAGCCCTTCCCGAGGGAAGTGTCCATGCCCAGGGCACTTTGTTCAACAGCCTCGCGGTGATCAGCGTGCTGGAGCCATTTATCAGCCCCAATGCATATTTAATGCCCGAGTGGTGAGCGGGGCTGGAGTGGTGTTTGCTGACAGGCGAGCTGGGGAGCTCTGCCATGGCCCTTAACGCTCCTGCATTAATTATGACAGGATAAATAATTCACAGGGCTAATAACAAAGCCTTGTTTTTAATGGTCATGGAAATCCCAGCTTGCTCCTGGAAGCGGGGGTGAGAAAGCAATGTCTGGCTCTGCTTCTGAGCCAAGAGGACAGCAGAGCACAGGGCTGTGCTGAGGCTGCTGTGCTGGGGACATTTTGGGGGGATCTGTACCCCTTGCTGGTCCATGCACAACCCAGGGACGCAAGGACTCCTCCCAGCACCTGCCAGCGTGTGTGGAAAGCCTGGGGGGATGAGAAGACGAAGCATCAGCTTCTCCCATGGGCCCAGGCACCTGATTTCCTGCTGCTCACGCTGAGGAGCAGTTTGGCAGTCAGCTCCATCCCCGGTGCTCCCTGCACACCCTGCCCAGGCCCGGGACTGAACAGCTCCTCCTCTCCTCCATAACCCTGCTCCTGCTCCCCCTCCCTTCTCCCGCTTGGTGCCAAAGCTTGTCTGATCCTGCCTCTCCATTTCACCTTGGGCAGGAAGGGTGAGGACCCTGAGCTCTGCAAGGCCGTCGATCCTACAGGAATCCTCCTCTGGGGGAGGCAGGCCCTGCCTGGCCCCTGCCTGGATCTCCTCTGCCTACCCTTCAGGCCATTCATTTCTCCCTTCCTTCTCCCCATAATTTGCTCTTTTACTTCCCCAGACATATAAATATGGATGTTTTCATGTGCCACTATTGTCCTTCAGCCTAAATAGCTTTTCCCCCCCTCCCTGGTGTTTGGCCTCCAGGTGTATTTATAGAGAAAAAAAATCACATCACTGCCAGTTTGCTTTATCAAGGCTGAGCAAGCTCTGCTCCTCTACAACGCTTTTAGACCACGTGTCCTCCATTCACCAGCTCACTCAGGTGCCCTTCTCTGCTCCTTTTGAACCTTCTTGAATGTACACAGCCTTCTGATGAGTGACCCTGGGCAAGTAATTTCACTTTCCCTGCCTTGGCTTCCCTACCTCTAGGGAGAAGACAATGCCCCACCCTGGGCATGGGGTGAGTTAGGTGCTAGAGGAGGTACAGGAACTTTCTCCTTCCCAGCCCAGTTCCTGGATGTGGGCTCATTTCAATACTCTGTGCGCTTACATCCCAACAGATACATAAACAGCAGAGATTTGGGACCATCAGCCCTGTCCCAGAGCTCTGCAGGCAGCTCAGAATAGCTGAGCAATCCAAATGAGCACCCAGGGTAGGCTGGATAGTGATAACTCACCCACACATCACCAAACATACCCATATTTAGAAGCCTAAAACCAGGGGGAAAAGTCATGACAAAAACATTTTCCAGTGAAAACAACAGCAGCTGGGGACTTGTGTGATGTCACCACCGGTTGAGGCTGAAGGGGTTTTTTGAGTGTCTAAGAAGACATTTAGTCCCCACAGACAATTCTCTCTTCAGGTGTCCCATCACACTCAGAGATTACCAAAGCTTTCCTGGACTCATTGACTTGGATAATTTTCCTCCTTGGCCCATGCCCACAGGTGAGCCCTCGCTGGGCAGTGGGAGCAGCTGTTCCCACCCCAAGCTCCCGAGGCTGAGCCCTGCACCTTGTGCTCCTCTCTCCCCTCCCAGCGGGCTCCAAGCTGTCCCGGGCTGGCTGCTGGGCTCTGCAGCTCCATCTGCTCCTGCTGCCTCCTGGCCCAGCTCCAAAGCCACCAGCGTGAGGTCACAATGAGACACTGGGATGGGTCACAAACCTGTCCTGCAGGGAGCTCTGCTGGCACCTTCCCTCCAGCCTCATTCTTCCCATTCCAGGAGTCACTTTTGGCTGCTTTTGGGTCCTCCCACTCCCCACATGTTCCTGCTTCAGTCACCATCTCTCAGAGAGGGGAAACTGCTTTAATCCCTTTGCCTTTCTCTTTCAAGACAGGTACCACATTAGCCTGAGAGGACAAACCCAGTGTGTTTTAGCCCTTTTTCTCCTGTGCCCATGCTGGCGATCATCCTTTCTTCCTGCTCCTGCCTTGCAGACCCATCGACTGAGATGGCACAAGGAACAGAGTGCATCTAAAAATGGATAAATAAACACCCTCGGACTGTTCCCATCCAAGACAAGAGACATTTGAGAGGAGTCCAGGACAGCCTCGAGCACTGACTCTGTTGACACAGGAGAATGCAGCAGATTTCAGGTAGAAAGTGGCTGTTTCAAGAGAGGAGTGCAGCACAGCTCAGAAGTGCTTGTGCCTGAGGAGTTGATGTTTACACAGGGGAACAGCACGCTCACCTTGCTGTTAGAGCACAGAACAAATGTTTGCCCAGGTAAGTGCAGATCCCACGCTCAGGTTTTGCACTGGGTGTGTAGCTGTGGAGCACACACGGAGGGAGGCATTGTCTGAGCAGGCATTGCAGGTTAATTGTCCTGCTCTGGGTGTCTGAGAGCAAAGCAGCAGCTTGAGAGCTGCTCCCAGTCTCTCCCTGGGCAGCTCTGTGCCACCAGAGCAGGGTGAGGGACTGGGTCTGGCCAGCTGTGTTCACAACCAAAGATGGGCTGGGGGAGGCAGGACTGAAACCCATGTCTCAAGAATTAAAAGCCATGGAGTGTACACTGGTGAAAATCTGCTTTTAAAACTCTCCTTAGACAAATTCTCTTTCCCTCTCTTATTCTTGTTCCAAGAGGAGTCAGTGAAGAAAAGCCCTGACAGATTTCCTCTCCATTCCTGTGTAATCAAATGAACACATTTTCACACCATCAAATTCCCATCATTTTTTTCCCAAGCCTTTGGAGAAAGTTTTGGGGCCATCACCTGGGCTTAATCACCGTGGTTCTGTGGGAATGTGGCAGCTCAGTCCTCCTTGTTTTCAGCACTGGTGAGACATGGCCACAGGTGCTCTGATGGTTAAAAAAGATACATCCCTGTCCTCCCTACCTGGT
>VZRO01001729.1:376542-389389 GCA_013397915.1 Daphoenositta chrysoptera
CCTGCCTTTCCCTCGGAGGATATTCTCCTTTAAATTTTGGCCAAAATCGGCACACCATCCCCTACCACAGCCCTCTCCACGGGGCCAGGGGCACAAAGAGCGGCATTCCCGGTGCTCATCCCTGCATCCCAGGAATTCCATACAGCAGGGGGTGATCCTGACCCCACGCAAGGCCCCAGTGGCAAGGCCAGGCACAGGTTCAGGCTCACCCCACACCAGGGGCACACACGGGTACCTGGCCAAGGCTCCCTGGCCTTGGAAAGCGTGGTCAGCTCTCAGCTCCCCCCATTCCGGGCTGGCTCCTCTCTGCAGCTCTGAGGAGGGGTCCTCCTGGGCTGAGCAGGCCCTGCAGCGGGGAGAAGGGGGGATCACATCCACGCTGTGCCACCATGGCCCTGCCCCAGCCAGGAGAACTGCAGGAAGCTGGCAGCAGAGATTGGGCATCACAAGGCCCTCGCCAGGCCTTCCCCACCCCTGCCCCACCACTGCCTCCCTCGAGCAGAGCAGGGACCAGCCTGACCTCCTGGTGCCGAGCCCTGTCCCCTCGGTGTCACCCCGGGGCTGGGGAGGGCAGGGCTGGTGGGGGGCTGGGGAGCTCTGCAGGCCATTGCTCCTCGCTGGCATCCTCAGTGTGAGGGGACCACGGGCACACACCCTGCCCCAGTGACCTGCAAAAAGCACACAACAGCCACCAGAAAGGGCGTGCAGGACACATCACATGGCTTGAACACAGAAATCCAGCACAGCACGGGAAGAGAGGGTCAAACACCACGGCGTGGGCCCAGTCCATGTTTCCCACCACCAGCCACGGCTGATGCTGCAGGAGGAGTCCTGCAGGGATTTTGTTCTTTCCAAGAGATCCCACGGCTGCTTGGGGCCATGAAAGATGCTCTGCTCATCGTTCAGGCTTCTCACCCATCGCCAGAGGAACACCTCTTTTTCCTTCTCTTCCCTCTCCCTTGCCTTTCCTACTCTCCTTGCCTTCAGTTGTTGGCCTTGCCTGCTCCTCCCCTTCCCATTCCTTGCCTTGCGTACTCCTCCTTTTCCCTGCCTTTCCCTGCCCTTCCTGCCCCTCCCTTGCCTTGCCTGCCTCCTCCTCTGCCTTGCTTTGGGTTGCCTTGCCTGGCCTCCCTGTGCCTTGCCTTGTCTTGCCTTTCCTTTTCTACCCCTCCTTTGCCTTATCCCCTGAGCATCCTCCTTGCCTACCCCACCCCTCCCTTGCCTTTCTTTTCCTTGCCCACCCCACTCTTGCCTTGCCCTGCCTGTCCCTCCTTTCCACACCTCCCCGGGCCAGCGGTGCCACTGCCCAGAAGCCACCGGCGTCCACTTACGAGCCCGCTGTCCCCCGAAGCCTCGGACCCTGTGCTGCTGCCTCAGGCGGGCTGGCAGGGCTGCCCGGAGAGCATCCCTGCCCCGGGAGCTTCCCGGGCTGCCTCCGGAGCTTCCCGGGCTGCCTCCGGAGCGCTCGGGCTGTTCAAACACGCAGCCAGGGCAGCACAGGCGGAGGTGCCGGCGCGGTGGCTGGGCGGTGGCAGCGGGGACAGTGCCTACACCCGTGTGAGTGTCACCGCCCCGCACCCCATCCCCTGAGCATCCTCGGTGCCCTGAGCAGCGAGGCGCACTCCAGAGGAGCTGACAGCAGCCAGCCGCGTGTCTGGGGATGGAAGGGGAGGAGGCGAAGGTGTTGCTCGGGGATGCTTCATTTCCCTACGCACGTGTTCCCTTGTCCCCCCACCTGTCACCTCCTCGGGGGCTGGAGGGACCCCAGACAACTCCGGGACAGTGCCCAGCTGGAGATCACAGCCATCCTCAGCAGCTCTGTGCCCAGTGACCCCCGAGTCCACTCGGTGAAGGGTCACTGTCCACCCAGGCACAGCCAGCACCCCCCCAGATGGGCTCAGGTCCTGCCACACCAGGGGATGCACCTGGATTGCTCCCCAGGCTTCTGCTCCTGGTCCCCTCCCAGCCCCCTGCCCTGCGTAGAACAAAGCTGGTGATTATTTCCCTGCTTCAGAGGCTGTGCCACAGCTACTGCTGGGATGGAAAAGTGGAAAAAGTAGACACATTTTAACAGTCTCACATCCACTTACCTCTTCTCATGCTGGCAGAGCAGGGCACCAAACGTGCTGCTCTGGAGTCCCATCAAAGAGAGCTCCAGAGTTTGAAGGTGATCATGAAATGCACCTTTCACCAATTTCTGCCCTCTTCTTTTGCTCAGGAAGTAATTCTAATGCCCGGTTGGCAGAAAATCTGCGTCCCCAAGGCAGTAAGGAAGAGGTCAGTTTTTCCCTCTTCCTCCAGGATCTGACCACTTGCAGTGGCTGAGGCTGGATCTGTCGCTGATGGGCACATGGAGCCCTGCCCCTTGTGCAGGGCGGATCTGAAAGCACCAGCGCCGGGAGTCTCTTTTATCTTTGCTATCAAAGGTTTACCTTTCCCTTTCCCCTTCAAAGCTTTAAATTCCACTTGTGCTGATCTCACTGAGCACCCAGGCAGCAGGGAGTCCAAAGGAAGAAAAGAGAATTTCTCAGCCTTGGCTGGGGCTGAGGTTCCTGGGCGAGCACCCAGCAGCACAGGATGTCACCCTGCTCTTGTCCCCACATCACAGACCCCAGGTGACAGCTCACCAGGAGCACTGGCAGTAACACATTCCCCTTCCAACTCTCTTTTAGCTCCCTCCCTGCAGCTGCCTCCAAAAGGGACATGGGCACTCCAGGAGCTGCTCCCTCGAGCACCATCGTGCACAAGGCGCTTTATTTGCTCTGCACATCATCGTTGTGGCAGTGGCCCTTGGGGACACCCAGCCCTGCCACGTGCACTGCCCTGGGACAAAGCAGCCAGGAGGAGGAGGCAAGGAAGAGAAAAAGGAAATAAAAGCATCACACTCCAACAGCGACAGCATTAACCAGAAGCTTTTCTCCTCAAGATCCCCCCTCAGCCAGAGCAGCTGGGGCTGACATCCAGCAGGTCACAGTCCTGCTGCCAAGGGAATAAACCTTACCTCTTCCCAGCCACTGGGATATCAGGATCAAACTCCACAGAAAAGAAATATGTCCAGAACACACAGAGTTTATTAAAATATGCATTTTGTGGTCAGTGTTTCCAGATTTACACCACAATTGATGCCTTACATAGAAGTCATATTGTATCTTCCACAACCTGCTAGTAACTAGCCCGTGAGAACACATCCAGTTTGACCACTTCTCCTCCAAACATCTTCAAGCCACACTTTGAAGGTGGTGTGCCTTCCCAAAGTCATCCCTTCTCACCCTAAAATACAGCTTAAAATAAACCCCAAACACAAGCTTCCTCCAAAACACCTCCCAAAGGGGAGAAACCAGACACACAATTTACCTCATCTCCTGGCACGACTCACAGCCCCTTGTCCACAACAGTTGTGTAAGGGCCTCTGGTGACCCTGAGCACATCCCTGGGCCACAGGAGCCACCTGTCCTGCACATCCCCCTGCCCACAGCACAGCACACTGAGCCCACCACACCATCCTGTCTCTCGCCTGCAATAAATCCCAGTGCTCTCCTCAGCTCAGCAATCAGCCACAGGTTCAGACCTGCAATTACTCTGGGACAGTTATTTATTAGTCACTGTCCAGCTGCCAGATTTACAGTCACAGACGCTTGACACGGTGTCAAGCAGAAAACACCCAAGCACTGATGGCTGGAAATAAGCTACTGGGACATCTGGATGACATGTAGATCCAGCTATAATTAGGTATAGGTGGCACAGAGAGGTCCTGTTAAGCCTTGCCAAAACCTGCCCCCAGGGCCCACAGGCACAGCTCCAGCAGATGTGCTGGATGAACCACCAAAAACATCTCAAAGTCACCTCAGATTCAGGTGTTACTAAACTCTAGAGAAGGAAACAAACAGAAAAGCTGTTGAACTGAGCTTGTTTACGGCTAAAGAGCATCTAGGTCAGGAATTTCCCTCACCCATGTTCTTGCACCATCACTGAAGTTACAGCTGGGCAGCAAGACCTGGGAGCGACACTCCCCTCTGCCACTGGGAGCCTAACAAATATCTATTTTCTCTGACCTGTTCAGTGCTATCGCTGTTGGGATGAGGTTTTATAATCCAGAGAGTCACCATGGGGAGGTTTCCCCTGTGAATCTCTCTGGGAAAGAACTGAGCCCCTTGATAAACCCAGATGTCAGCAAGGCTATTACTTTGGATCTGAACATCTGCAAACCTGCTGTGGCTGCAGGGATGGGAGCTCCCGGCCCCTCCAGCTCCATTCCTGGAAGAGGGGCTGTGGGACAGGAGACCTGGCAGAATTACCTCCACCAAACAGCAGTTGCACAAGGAAGAAAAGAAAACCCACCAGAAGCTTAGAAACACTCAGTCACTCTACAGAAGATGAGGAATAGACCACAGCAGTCGGCTGAGAACTTTCGTGGGGTCAGAGTTGAGCTCTCCAAGCTGGGATGTGGCCAGGGGACCGGGCCCACCACAGGCTATGACTGTAACAGGACCCCACAAATAAACACCCAACGCCTTGGGTTTGCATCTCCTCTGGCAGCCTGAGGGCAACTGCACAGAACAGACACCTCCTGTGCCAGCCACCAAGTTCTTAGGAGACCTCAGCTCTTCACAGCAGCTTCTCTCACCTTCCCTGTCACCAAGGCCTGAAGGACACAGATTCTTGAGGGCCCACAGTGCCAAAAGCAGTCCTAGTCAAGCAGAAACAGTTTCCCTGCTGGCAAGTACTCCTCTCCCTGTCCTCACCCATCCTGCCAGGGCGAGCAGGGGAGGTCGGCACGGGCCATCATCTTCTCAGCCAGAGCCACGTGTTGATGAGGCAAGCAGAGATCATCACGGAGTACACCAGGGCCTCCTTCTGTCTCCAGGCATGGCACTGCTCCTCCAGCACACGGAGCCTCCCCGAGATCCTCGCCAGCTGCAAGGGAAGCAGTGGGGCACTGTCAGCACCCCAGAAGCATGGGACAGCAGGGGATGGAAGGATGGGAGCTGCTGTCCCCTTCAGGTCCTCCTTTTCTAAAGCAGCACCTACCTTTGTGTGGGAGGAGTGGTAGCAGTACCTCAGTTTTGCAGCAGATGCTTCAGGAAAAGGTTCTTCTCATCAAAGAGCATCTGAGCCCCTCTCACTGCCACCAGACAGAGGGCTCTGGCTGTGTCCTGCAGCCCTTCAGCCCCTCGGGGTAGGAGCTCGATGGATCAACACACATGTAACTCCTGTCCTGCTTCTCCTTAAGGTAGGACCAGCCTGACAGCACCAGCCCACCAGGACTGACCAGCTGACCCCTGGAGCCTCCTCACCCAGCCCGTGGCTTTCCCACAAACATCTGCTGCCCTTCACCCCCATCTCACCTGCCTTCTCATCGCTGCCACCTCCGTCACCCCGGCCTCCTCCAAGGCACTCTCTGCAGCTGGGATGGGCTCCTGGGAGCTGGGAAAGGAAAGCAGAGATGCAGGTGGACAAGCACTGCTCGTGGGGTGCCACTGACTCCCCAGAAACTGCCACGGGGAGCTGAGCCATGCAGGCACAGTGTGTGTCCCCAGGCTGGGTGCAGCACCAGGAGAAAGCAAACAGCACCTGCACAGCATCCACTCATCTCTTCTTAACCCCATCGTGCATATTTGTACCCCCCAGCATGCACCCAAAGGGATCAGGACAGACAGACAGCACGTGCCAAGACAGGTAATGGGAAACACATGCTGGTATTTAGAGATCCAACAAAGAAAACGTAGCAACTGAGCATCCATTCTCTGTAGTCCCAGGAATTCACTGAGGGCTGGATAAATCATCTTTAGAGCCAGTCAAGTATCACAGGACCAAAGCAGAAATGGAGGGGTGATCCCATTTAGGGGTGATCCCGTTTACACCAGCAGGGCAGGAAGCTGCCATCACCTGGAGGGAGCTATCACTTTTTGCTCTTGTAGCAAATTTTACCTGCAATTTGAAACATAAACAAGCGACTTAAATGTCCACCACTTTCTTCCCTCCCTGGAAACACAGGGGCCCCCACTGGGATGAGCTGCTGCACTTGCAGAGGCAGCACAGACCACTGATCTCCAGGGTAGTCCCTGGAGGCACAGGGTCCACAGCACTGAGTCACAAAATAGAGCAGATCCACAGTGAGAAAAATAAAAACTCCTGTCATCATAGGCTAGCCCAAAATCAGCTGTTCTACAACCAAAACTCCCCTGTGCACACCAATAATTCACACAGGCACTCACTGATCCTGTAGGGGTTAACAAGCACCTAACCTCGCTCCTCAGAGACCCTGGGGAGGAGAGGTGTTTATCCCTGTTTGCAACATGATGCTGATCTCGCTGAAGACAAACCAGAAGAGCATGTGGAGATTCACTGGGTCTCCGTCTGAAACTCCATTTGTGAGATAATACCTCCACAAAATGTAGCTGCAGTGTAAAATGACAGTCACAACAGAAAGAAAATGCAATTCTCCCCGGTAGAGAACCATGAACAAAGGACACATCCTGCAGCTTTTGACTCAAAATCCCAGTTGATACAGGTGAACACCCTTTAGAGTGGAGATTAGAAATTGCCTTCTGATGACTCATACCCTTCAAGAGGTCACTGTCAGCCCCTGATATTCCAGTTTCTGTCTGAGACCAGACTTGACTAAAATTTCAGGACAAACAAGTCAGCACAGTCTTTTTGTTAATTTTATTGTTGCATAGGGGGACAAAGCTCTCACATTGAAGGGATGCTTGCATCTGAAGGGATGTAAAGTACTAGGAAGAGGTGTTTGAGGGTGGCTGGTTTCAAAGGGAGATCAAGACCCGGGGAGAGGCCCCGGAGTCATCCCACTGTGTTACAGCAGCTCTGCAGGCTGCCACGGCCTGAATGTCCTCCACTACTGCAGGGAGGAGGGAGAAGGTCTTATGTAGCCACTAACCAGATCTCTTGGTCATTAAGAAATTAAAATGATGTTTGAAGACAGCCTCAGCCTGCTGTTTTTAAGAGCAGAGACATCGCTTTGCATCCTCAGCAAGCAGCAGCCAGCTGGGGAGGGAAGGCAGGACGTGCCACCGATGATGGATGTGATGATGGATGCTCCCTCTCCTCCCTTTCTGTCTGGAGGCTTTGCTCAAGGAGAATGAGAAGTATTTAGATGTTCCTCCAGGTGCTCAGCAGCCTTAGAGCAGTGGGGACACCTTAAGGCTGCAAGGATGTCTTCAAACAAAGAGAATTTACTGCAGTGTCACTGAAAAGAGGGGTGGAGATGGTTCCTCCAGCACATCTGGAGGGATTGAGGCCACTGCACACCTGCTCAAGGGGGCACAAAGGCACAGCACACCCTGGCCAGGGGCACTGGCTGTGGGATGGCTGCAGCCAGTTCATGGAAAGGCTATTTAAGAGTGACCAAGACACAGCCAAAGGTGCTGGGAGCCTGCAGGAGAGGCCATCTCAGGGACAGCACCCGGGTCAGGCCGTCTGCTCTGGACTTTGGTTCCCTTCACACACCCCTCTCCAACAAGCTATCAAAGCATACAGAAGAATTAGTCCTTGCTTAGCAGTGAACCCCCAGCAATGTCACAGCAGCACTGGGTCACTCGGGGTGCCCGGGGGACTGGTGTTAGGCTGAGCAGCAGAGTCGAGCCTGGCTGGGTTAGTGAGGTGCTCCAAGGCCTGGCACCCAGAGCTGGCAGACAGGACAGGTGAGAAAGAAAGTCCAAGGCAGCCATGCAGCACTATCCTGCAGCCCACAGCTCACAGAGCTCGTGCCTGGCTCACGCCTCAGCAAGGCACAGGCCAGTCCTGGCAGAGTGACAGAGAGCTGGCTCAGGACAAGCCGAAGTCACCTGGACGGCGCTGGGTCTCGCAGAGAGTCCTGGACACGGTGGAAGAGCACCTGGCCCAGGAGGTACATGGTCTGGAAGATGTTCTGCATGGAGTAGATCCTGCCTGCCTCCATGAGGAGGGGAAGTGGGGCGCTGGGAGTGGGCAGGGGACAGGAGTCCAGCCTGGGAGCACACAGAATCACACCTGTTACTCCCTGGCCTCGCACAACAGGGCACAGCTGGCATTAGTGCCCCTCAGCAGCTCCAAGCATCTCTGGGCAATGCCATTGGCACCCAGACCCCGATGTCATCAGCTGGGAGAACCCTCTCCAGCAGCCCCCAGACTCAGAGGCAGCCCCCTGACTCCTCCAAAGCCAAGCATGGCTGTGTGCCACGCTGCTCTCCTGCCACCCAGGACAGCTCTGGACTTCTAGTGGGACAGTAGTCCCTGCTCCAGGATTAGCTCAGAGACCACTTCCCCACGGCAGAGACTCTGGAGCCCAAGGCCATGAGCAGAGGCCTGAGGAACAACGCAGCTGCCTTCAAAATTGCCCAGCACAAACGTCTCTGACACCAAAGGCCACGTTCCTCTCACAGATGAGCAGGACTTGGCAGGCATTGAAATGCTCTGATTTGGATCCCCCATGCCCCTCTCAGGACACCAACACCAGAGAGCTCCAAAGCAGCCCAGTGAGAGGAGATGCTGCTCCCCACCCACCCTGGGTGACGCTGGGCCCCTGCTCACCCCTCGTGGTGCTGTCCTGGGCTGTGCAAGGCCAGCTGGGCACAGTCACTCGGGGTCCTGTCCCGCCGTGACCTGCTGCTGTGATGGCCCTGTGGGAATCAAACACAGCCACGTCAGCACAGAGCTGAGCCCTGCCTGGTGCCCTGGGTGGGCTGCACAGGCCCATCTGCGAGGGGAGAGCACTCGGTGGGAGCACTACAGGAGCCCCAACCCGGTGACCTGATGCTGGTGCAGGTGGGGGGACATTCCCAGGGCAGACAGAGGGTCCCAGCATGAGCCTGCTGATCTGAACTCTAGCCAGATCAAAATCCCTGAACCTAACCCATCCAGGATCAATTATTGAGTTTCGGGGAGGTTAAAGCACTTGAGGAGGCAGAACAGCAGCTCCAGCAGCCAAACCAAGTCTTTGCCTGCCCATGCCTGGGATCTCTCTTTGAAAGAGCTTCACACAAGGTTAAAATCTGCTTTTGGCTCTCACTCCAGAACCCTTTAAACTGCAATGATGAACCAGGTCCGCCTCATACTTCATTAAGAAGAAAAACAGGTTGAAAAGGGACTTTAAAAGTAGCAGCAGCAGCAGCCTATGGTGGGACTGCACCTACCTTAGCCTACCCTCTGCTCACAAAATGCAGCAGGAGATGTGGCTGATTCAGTGTCCCAGCACGCAGGTGTGCAGTGGTTCTGGGACAGGAAGAGATCCCACCATCCCTACCCCCTCACTCCTAGGGCCTCCTGGGAGATGAATCCTGGCTCAGGGTGATAACAGCCGTCTGGAGAACCCCAAAGCTGGGACTGCCCCCGTTCCCCACCATGGCACCCCGTCCCTGCCCGCACGGTACCGGTCGCTTGCGGCGCTGGGCGCTGGCTCTGCTGGCTGAGGGCAGGAAAGGGAGGTCCCCAGAGGGGTCTGGGGACACGTGCACCACCACAGAGGGGACCTTCCTTGGCTGGGTCAACAGGACTGGCCTCAAACTGGTGTCTGATGTCTCTACAGAAAGGAGAGAGGGAAGAGTTAAGCTGACCTGAATGGCCCCAGGAGAGGAGAGAAGAGAGATGCACCCACGTGGAGAGTCAAGCCTGCGTCCAGTGCCAGATGCACAAACACCATGGGCTGGGTTTTTCGGACAGCCCAGAGAGGCAGACCCACTGCTTCAGGACAGCAAGGCTTCAGAGCTGTTTGTCAAAGGCAGGGCCAAATGTCCTGCATCCCAAAGCAGGGATCCTGCCAAAGGCCAAGAGGGAACTGGAAGAGACATGGAGGGAGATGCCTCCACATTTTGTTCCTCATCCGTTGGAATTAAGGCCCCTCCAAACTTCTGTTGGTGACCTTTTCCCACCTCTTCCCAAGCCATCCACCATCCTGTCCTGCACTCCTGAAGAAAAGTGCCTGTTATCTGCCCCCATCCTCTCCCCTAGCAAAGCAAATGACGGGGGGCTTTATACAGGGGTCCTACTCCCTAGGATGTTGTAGTGCCCCACCAAAAGACAGCCCAAGGTTTTACCTGCAAGAGAAATCCTGTCAGGGATGTGCATCCGAAAGGAAGGAGGGACATCCTCTGTCCTCATCTTCCTGTCCCCAGGGCTGCAGCTCTCTGCTACCCTCAGCCTGTTGGGAACCTGCATCCTCTGGTTGATGGCTTCTGTGAAGAGCAGGTCACAGCGCACCCGGTTCAGGTCCAGTCCCCAGAGCGGCCACATCTTTGCAGATGTCCTCAGGTGTCCCGAGGTTTCACACAGAGGAAAAGAAAGCTGAAAAGTGCCAAGAGGAGCAGCACTTTCAAAATTGACAACGGGGGCAGCTCTTCTTGCACCTGCACGGGGACAACACAACATGCTGTAGGACAGCTAAAATTCAGGCAGAAACAAGCCAAAAGACAGACACTGCAGGGGCTGTTTGAGAGAAGGGGATGTCCCACAGTGCCCAGCTGGCAGGGACAAGGCTGCAGGTGTCCTGGGAGCCACGTAGGAGCTTAGTACCCACGGCCTCAACTGACAGCAAGGAAATGGCTCAGCACACAGTTCAGTGTACCCCAAAAACAAGTTAAAATTTCTTTTCCATCCACAAGTAACGTTTTTCGGAGGGCTGGGATCACATTTTTCTGTTCATATACACCTCTGAGGAAAAACGAGGTTTTCTAACAGCAGAACACACATTTTGGTGACGAGCTTCCAGGTTACCATGGGCAAGGCTTTGGTGCTCAGTTTCTCTCCACACACACGTTCACTGCAGTATCCCCAGGGCCATAACCCATCCCCCCATGATCCAGCACTCCTCGGGTGACCCACATCCAGCCGAGGATGGACTCTGCCCTGAGCAGAGCTTCCAGATGCTGAACCACCCTCCCAGAGGGGAAGGAAAAGCACAAATCCCCTTCCTCAGCTTGGAGCAGAGCCCCCAGCTCAGCTTCCTTCCAGGAGGGGACCAGCACCAAGGAGGGACACAGCCCCCAGTTCTCACTGCTCCTGGGAGCAGCCACCAGCAGGACCAGGACGTGGGACACGGACACTGCCTGGGGTTTTGCAGCTCTCAGGACACACAATGGCCCCGTGCCTCAGTTTCCCCTTTGCCAAGTCCCAGGGCTTTGAGGAGTGCTCTGGGGCCACAATGTCCCAAGACTTGCACCACGCCATACAAGCAGAGGGCAATCAATGTACATTTTTAGGAGAGAAGCCCCAAAAGTCACCTTCCAGCATATGCTCCCAGCATATGCTCCCAGCATATACATTCTTCAATCTCCACCCTAAAGCTGCAGCTGAGGAGAAAACCCCAACAAGCGAGAGGTGCTGAGGCTGGCAGACCCCAGCCTGACCCCAGTGCTGCCCAGGCACTCCAGACATGCACGCACAGCACCCCTGCACCCTCCTAGCTGCCACCTTTTGAGCTCACCGTGCCCAAAAACGTCCTTCTTTGCTGATAGAAAAAAATCAATCTCCACCCTAAGAGGGGCCAGCAGCAGCCAGGGCTGCCCACCACCCCCCTCACTGCTGCTCCTCGGGACTCTTTGGACCCTCTCACCTTCCCCAGCCCCCTGCAACCCTTTAGGACTTCACCCAGGGTAGAGGAGAAGAAGGAAATCCCTGGGGAAGGATCACAGGACCTGTCCCCTGCAGCTGCCAGGCCTTGAGACTCCGGGTACAGGAGGGTGGCAGAACCAGCTCTGCTCCTGCCCTGACCAGCACTCCCAGCAATCACTCACCTCGTGCTGCTCCCTCCTCCTCTGTCATTAAAAACCTTTTAATTACACAGGCATTTGCCCAGCATCAGCAGTGGTGATTCCCTGATCCAGCCTCCTGCATGCCTGTCCCTGCATCGGGTCTGTCCTGGAGGCAATGCTGGGGACCCAGTGGGGTCCTGGCTGCCCCTGGCTGTCCCATGTCATCCCCACCACCCTGCCCAGCCCCAACCCATGGGTCTCACAACACACACACCCCCCTGCTTCTCCCCAGAACCCCAAAGAAAGTGGATTTTGCCAAAGAAAGGCACCCCCTACTCAGAAACAGGACAGTAATTCCTGTGATCGTCCCAAAATGTGTCAGTCCCACAGGAGAAACCTGCATCAGACTCCCCCCAGCCATGTACACAGCCATGGAGACCACCAGGTTTCTCCTTCACATTTGTGGTGCTTCAGAGGAGCCAACACCCCGTGTTGCATTCCCAGCCTGCTCTCTGGGAAACCAGCATATATTAATAACAGTAAATCTGGAGAGGGCAGATCGGTTCATTTTCTAATCACCTGTGAAAGCGCTGCAGCTCCCAAGGAACTAGAGGGATGGGAGGGGGTGAGGAGCAGGCTCTAAAACTAAGCTATTAAGAAAGGAAAAAAAAAAATCAGCTGTCAAAATTCATAAGAACAAAATGCTTAAGTGGCTGGATTTCCTCCTTTAACTTTCTTTAGGGCTTTTTCGAGCCCTTGCCAAGCACCCCCCACTCGCCTGGAGAGGCTCAGCCCCTGCTTTGGCACTTCTCATTGGATTTGCAGTGACAGGGAATTTCCGGCTCACTAAGCCGGAGTAGATTTAAGTCCTGCAAGCCAGGAAAATCTGCCCTGGGGAGGGAAACTCCACAACCTCCCTCTCTCTGTCCCTCTCCAGAACACCCCAAACCTGGTCCAGCACCCCCCGTTCGCCTCTCGGGGTGGGGAGCAGGAGGGAGCAGTGGGTTTGCTCCCAGCTCTGCCCTTCGGCTCGGGGATGCGCCTTGTCCCGGCACAGAGGGGACACCGGGAGGGAAGGGGCTCCTCACCGGGGGCACCGGCAGGGGAGGGGGTCCTCACCGGGGACACCGGGAGGGGAAGGGGCTCCTCACCGGGGACACCGG
>VZRO01001729.1:389820-400034 GCA_013397915.1 Daphoenositta chrysoptera
CCCGGTAACCAGCCCGGCCCCCGGTAATGAGCCCAGCCTCCGGTAACCAGCCCGGCCCCTCGGTAACTAGCCCGACCCCCCGGTATCCAGCCCGCCCCCGGTATCCAGCCCGGCCCCGGCTGCAGCCGATCCCTCCTCGCTTAAAGCCGCAGCCGGTAATTAACGCGCTGCGACTCATCCCGGTGTCACCTCCCGCGGGACCCCCCTGTCCCCAGCCGCGTGCTAGAACACAGGGATTGCTCTTGGCAGGGGCAGAACCCAAGCCAGGACCTTCCCCGTGTCCCCATCCCCGGGAGGTTTGCGGGCAAACCCCGCTCCCCGCAGCCCCCGGCCCGGCACAGCCCCGGGGCTGCCCTGTGCCGGGGCTAATCTCTGCCCCTCCGCGGCGATAAAATGATCTCTTTGGGATTATCGGCAGTTTTAAACACTTCTGAATGGGGACAGGGTCCAAGACCTGACCGTAAAATCTGGGCTTGAAAGAACTTAAAATAAATCCCCCGCTGCCCTAGTCTTGCTATTTAAAGGGGATTATCTAAGGGGTTTAGGAGCAGAGGACGGCAGGACAACCTGTGCACCTCAGTCCCCTCAAAGACCTTCGGAAAACCTTTCTGCATCTCACCTGCTGACTGCTCGGGGGTCGCAGGACACCCTTCAGCTCTCACAGAGCGCCCCGAGCAGTTCAAGGCTCCAGTTGGATCTGTGGGGTTCGCTCCCAGACGCTCCCATCCTCACTCGGGGTGGTCCTGCAGCCGTGGCAGGGTTATTGGTGTCATTGTCCCCCACAAACACCCTTTGTGGGAAAAAGCCACCCTGTGCCACTCAGACAGTGAGGGTTTTTTAATAAATACGGTTTGTTTTTTTTTTTTTTTGCACAGAAATATACCAAGTTTTACAGAATACAAACTGCAGGGATAGTGACTGAGCATCAAAAACAGAGGATGCGGAGCACCCTTTGTGTCTCCTCCAGGGCTCTCCAGGCTCTGGCTCTGACGCTCGCTGTCAGGTCTCCCCGTAACCCCGCTCTGCTAAGGCTGGGGAGGGGACAGACAAGGTGCCAGCATGTCCTGCCCCAGGAACAGCCCCGCTGGGCAAGCCTCAGCCCTGGGCTGAGGGCACCGGCTGCGAGAGCATCGCTGGGGCCAGGCGGGATGCAGGCCACCGATGGATGGACAATAGCCTTTCGGTGCTGGTGGAGAGGCTGGTGCTGGGTGAACACCGGGTGGTGGTGGCAGTGCTGGGAGTGTCTGGGCTGCTTCTGGGGGGTTGGAGCACAACCCTTGTTTTAATCCATCAGACATGATTGGGGAAGGACAGCCCCGTTGCCTGGACCCTAAAGGCAGCTGCCCAGGAAAAGGGGACACTCTGATCCCACAGCAAAGCACCCGGCTCTGCCCTGCCCTGGCAACACAACCACCCAAGCAGGGCTTGGCCCTGCTCATGACTGTCAAGGCATGGTCTTGTGGCTTGTCAGCAGGACCTCCATGCCACAGCCCTGAACACCAAACCAGGTGGGGCCAGGAGCAGAGTAGGGACTCACATTCCACTTTACCTGCTCTGGAGGACAAAGAGCCCCAAGGAGAGGGGCCAGGCAGGGCAGGGAGGTTTGGGGCAGGGAGAGGAGAGGTTTGGCTGGTCTGCAGGCTCTCAGCTCTGCAGCAGACACCAGAGAGGCCACGCTCCAGAAGAGAGTTGAATCCCCACCACTTAAAGCCATGGAGACCACATTTGGCTCGGGGTCAGAGACGACCCCCATGGCCAGCTCTGCAGCAGCCAGACCTCCAGCTGCTCAGCACCCACAGGGGGAAAACAGAGAGCATCAGGAAAAGGCCCTGCTACTCCAAAGTCACTTACCTCAGGTACAAAACCACTACAAGCCCTTTCTCCCTTTCCAAAGGGATCTAGGAGATCAGAGAGCACCTTCCTGGCTGCTCCTCCCTGATCTCCACACAGCAAATATCACTACAGGCAACACAGTGTGGACCGGGCTCCCCACTCCCACTTGGCAACAAATCCACATGGGGGAAGCACCATCTCCCCAAACACAGAGCTGGCCCCACCAACTGCGGGGATGGACAAAAATTTGCCACATCAATCCTGCATCCCCAACTCCTAACCAGAGCCCTGAGCAGCAGAACAGGGCCCAGTGAGGACGTGGGATGAGGCTGAGCAGCAGCCCAGGGAGGCAGTGAGGCTGCTCTAATCATGGGAAATGTTATGTCTGTTTGATGGGGAAGTGAGGAAATCAAATGCACCATGGGGAGACCCCCACCTTGAGCCAGGAACAAGCTGCTGCTCTGCTCCGGCTGCTACAGCACTTACGTGAGTGGGGAGTGAGGGGCAGGAGGTGGCTGGCTGGCTCCAGAGCCATCCCACAGCCCTGCCTCACCCCACCTGGGGACAGCTATTTTTGGTTAGGAGGGTAAGGCTATTGTGTGATGGCACCAGATCGTACAGGTGAGACGGGGGCCCGATGGACACCTGAAGGGGGTCCCAGGCACGGCGAAGGGAGGGTGGGCAGTGAGTGTGAGTGTGTGAAGAGGCAGGAGGGAGGCAGAGCTGCTATTTGCCCGCGGCGGGGGCGGCGGCCACGATCTCTTCGTACTTGGGCGGAGGGTCACTGTAGGACACGCTGGTCTCCTCGCCGCTGCTGCTCTCCGGGTGGCCCGTCACCTCCTCGTAGGAAGGTGGTGGGGTGGCACTGGACAGTCTGGAGAGGACGGAGACAGAGTGCTCTGGTGGGCAGAGGGTGCCGTCTGGCTGGGGGGTGCCCCCGGCTCTGCCATCCCCGGCCCCCCGGTTGCCGGCTTCCCGCTGGCACTGGGTCTCCCCTTGGCTCTGGGAGCGCTCCCGGTACACCATGACCCGGGGGAGGCTGCGGCCCGCCCGGCTGGCCAGGTAACGGTTCTGGGCATAGGAAGGGCGGTGGCGGGTGGCCTTCTGCAGCTGGCACCTCCAGATGATGAAGAGGGCGATGACTATGAGAAGAGCCACTCCCAAGAGGGGCACCACCACGTACATAGCGTCAGAGCGCTCCGTGCTGTGCCCGGGGTCCTTGACAGAGTACACAGAGCTGGTGTAGCCTTTCCAAAACTCCATCTGCGGCAGGAACAGAGAAACAACCACCACGTGCTGCAGGTGGGAGAAGGACCCCCTGACCACCACGCAATAATCACTGCCCTCCCCAGGCCCGCAAAAGGGTCAGCATTTCGGATGTCCCCCACCCTTTCCACCTGAGGTGCTGTGGGAACAAACACAAAAGGTCATGGGAACATCCCTCAACAGCCCCAACACCAAGCAGGGAAAAATTTATTCCACACCAATCCCAGCCTAGAGAATCATGGACAACAGATTTGCCACACATGCTGTGGGAGCGCCAGCTCAACCTGCAGCTGTGGGCAGGGCAAAACCAAGGCGAGGTCATTGCCTGGGAAGGGAAAGCCATGCTGAGAAGTGAGGCCACAACATGCTGCCTGCAAACAGAAGAGGACAAAGGGAACAGGAGAAGCTGTTCCCCCTGTGCTTTCCTCCTGTCTCCAGCTTGCTGAGGCCCTCACACATGCAGGGCAGGACAAACGCACCGTCTTCTCCTTGTTCTCAAACACCTCCTTGACCTCCTCGTAGCTGCAGACCTCCTCGATGCATTCCCGCTCGATGGTGCCCTGCCGGATCTCCTCCAGGAAGCCATTGGCTCTGGGAAAGCGTTTCAGGAGCGAGTGGGCATTCCTGGCCCCCAAGAACACTGCAACACACAAGGCAGAGACATGCTGAGCAGGGACAACCCCACACCTGGCCTCTGCCCAGCCAGGCTTTCCAACCCAGCTTCCTGATGCTACATGCATCCCCAACACCAAAGACCCACGGCTACAATCACATAGGAGCAGGTAGGACAGCCAAAAGGGCACAGGACTCTTGGGGTCTGCCCAGAGACATATGGCACCAGGAGCCCTTCTGTCAGGGCTGAGGTGCTACAGACATCAGAAGCGGCAGCTGCAGCCATGCAGGGCAACTGAGGAAGAGACAGAAGGCTCCAAAGAGATTTGTTTTCAACCTTCTGCCCCTGATGGATTTCATCTTTCTGCCCCTTTGCTGCAGGGCAAGGGAGATCCCACCAGGAGAGCAAGACCCCACAGGGCTGGGACACAGAGCTCTGCCAGGACACGGGGCCAGCACCGAGAGGGACTCACAGCACACAGTGCACCACACGACAGCCTGCTGGAAGCTGGTGTCCCTGCCATTCACAGCTCAGGGGTCATGCAGGCACAGGTGGCATCAAGGACTCCCTTCAGGCCCTAGAGAAACCATTGTCTTCTCCCAGGCCCAGGACAACAAGGGCAAACACGCCCAAAACACAGGGACAGTGCAGGGGTTATGAGTCGGGCCTGAGCAACCTCTCCTCACATGGCATCACATTCTCATCCCCACTGTGTTTTGATGTAGAGGCCTCACAAACTTTCCTCTGCTCCCAAAGCTGGGGAGACTCCCCAAGTCTTCCCACAGCGCATGCAGTCCTGAGGGAGCAGGAACAGCACCTTCCTGCCTTTGAGACATCAAAGCCTCTCCCCCATATCCTGCAGGAGGGACACCTCCATGGGGTTCAGGAGGCCAGCACCTGCCAGGACCTGCAGCAGCACAGGAGGCAAAGAAGCTGTTGCTCAGAGAGCAGAGACTTCACACAAAACATGATCCTTCCAGGATTTCATGAATGAGTGTTTCCACAACACAGTTCAACACACTCAGCTGTAGGCTGGTTCCAGCTCTTCCCACCAAGCCACAAAATCCTGCTGCTTCCCTGGGGAAGATGAATCAGTTCAGCTGGGTGATCCACAGAAACCTATTTACCTCCTTCACCCTCAGGCTCACTGGATCAACAAGGTGAACCCATTCACACAGCAGCAGCAGCATCAAAGGAGGCAAGGGGATAGAATCTCCCACCTGACCAGCTTGGCACTAACAAAATAGTGGCTCCACAAGCAAAACAGTCAGTGAAAAGCCACCAACTTCTTTCCTTGGGAGCCTTTTCCCAGGGAGAAAGGCAAGTTTCCTTCTGCTTTACCTTCCATGTATCCTGCTGCTGGAACAATACAGCAAGGTACTTGTGAGAGTACTTGGGAATATCAACAGGGACAAGATCATAGTGTAAGAAACAGCTACTACTGTGCTACGCCATCCTGGGCTTGGAGACTGAGCTCCTTTTGTGCTGTGTAGGTGCATCTTCCCCTCGTGATTTATTAATGCCTTGCTTCTGTGAGAGAGTTGCAGAGGGCTGAACCACTGAGGTGTGAATGAAGAGCAGCATGAATGATGTGAGTCACAGATCTTCCCTCAGAACCGACTTTATTATGCAAACCATTTTTCTTTTTTTACAAGGACAACCGAAAAAGCATTTTCAAGAGGCACAGAAGGCATCTTGCAGAAGGGCAGGGATCAGCTTGCCTTGGCTGTCACAGCTGAGGAGGGCTATCCTGGCTGCAGAGGGAACAGGCTGGCAGGCTGACCTTCTCTTGAGCCTTTCCAGAAGGAGATGAAATTTTACAGAGACAACATTCATTCTGCAAATGTCCCATACTTTGCTGGAGAAGTCTGGTCTCACCTCCTTTGCCTCCCACCTTGATCAGGACGTGGTATAAACTCTCCCCTCCTTGGCACTTGAGCCTGAGACTCGGATTTCAACTTCCTCAGCACATCTTAGAGTAACAAGCTTGGCTGCAGATCTCACTCTCGGGGTTTTCCATCCACTGGACCCCTTCCCTGCTTTGCCTTGCTGAGCTGGCCACTATGGTGGGAAATAAAAACAGACACACAGGCAGGCAGATATCACAAGAACTGTCCCAACTGCAAGCATGCTGTGACAGAGGTGTGTGTCTTTCCCCACATGCAATTCCCCTCAGGGACATAGAAATGGCAGGAGAGCAGAAATTAAGTCACTGCTCCCTCCCCTGAAAGTGCAAAGAGCTCCCACGAGGCTCAGTACCAGAGCAGGAAAACCACTGAGCCTCTCATCTGCAGCTGGGTCCCCAAGTGACGTGAAGAGAAGACAGCCAAGCAGGTCCTGTCCCCAAACCACATGGCTGAGGGGACCTTCCAATGCCCAGCAGCCTCAGTGCTGATCCCCTGTGCCTCTCCAAGCCTCCCCACACCAGCTGGAGAGCCGGTGCTCAGGAAAGATCAGAGCTTTAGGCAGGGGAAGCAGGAGCAAGGGCTGGGTTCACCTCATCCCTGCTGGGTTTCCTGGGCTGCTGCTGGCCTCTGGTGGACACCACCCCACGTCTCAGCTGCCTTGCTTGGGGGGGACACCCTGGGGCTGCTTCTCTGGGGAAGGACTGTGGCTGTGCCTGCAGAGGGACAGCCAGGGCTGGCAGGGAGTGTGGTGGAGAACCTGCCCATGGCCACATCCCCCTCCTGCACATCAGGGTCACCACGAAGGGGACAGCTTGGCAGGGGTCACTGCCACCACAGGGGACACCTTCCACCACCAGGAAATGCTGGTGAGCCAGCACCTCAGCTCTGGGAAGGAGGAAGGCAGGGACCCAGCTGGGCACCCTCCTCATTAACTGAAGATTAAAGCATCCTTTTAAAAACACTGCCTGAAGATGTCTGCTCCCTCCCGCACCGAGCACAGCGCAGATAATGAAAGAAGGCATACCTGTCATCCCTGGGGTCCTCCTCCTCCCCAGCGTGGCTACTGCCTCCACCTTCACAGCTGGCTCTGGCGACACTCCGAGCAAATCCCGAGATCCCAGACAGATCTCTCCATCTCCCCCTTCACCACTGCCACCCTCCTTAGGCTCCCATCACACCGGGGCACGCAGCCTCCGTGCAGGCTGCCCAGGAGAGCGAGGAGGGAGGCTTGAGCCCAGCTCTGGACAGACCACACACCCCTGTGCACCCTCGCCAGTCTCAGCCCATCTTTAGCGCTGGCCCAGCACTGCTGTGGGTGTGCCCCAGCGAGCTCCGGGTGGGGCTGAGCTCGGCAGCTTCCACAGAACACAGAGCCCGGTGCCACCAGCCACACAGGGTCGTGTGGCCCCCAGGGCGGGTGCTGGCAGGGTGCCAGTCATGGGCATGAGGAGCACTCTTGATGAGAGATGTCAGCACAGACAGGCAACCCAGAGAGCCCTGGGGAGGCCCATCCTGCACAGCAAGCACCACACAGAGACAGAAATCCCGTGGCCTCCGGGTAGTCCCGGAGAGGTCAGACCTTCAGCACCTCCTCTCGACTCCCACCTTGCAGAGGGGAGAGAGAAGCACAAGTCAGGCCGGACCTCAGACCTCACCCAGGGCTAACAGCCAATGGCAGGTGCTCCCCACAGAGGATAACACCCCCCAAAACACACGGACAGCCCTTCCTTGATAAGTGGCTGTCGAACATCCCCCTTCTGTCCTCCAGCACCACCGCCACCTCTCCGTCTTGCCTGGGGAGCACTTACTTGCCATGCTGCCTCACTCGGCCAAGGGGGGCTCCTGCCTACCTGCAGGGAAGAAAATGAGAGTCACTGACAGCTTAAATTTCCAACCCCGCAAAGCCCAAACCTCCATCACCCAGGGTCAGATTCAAGCAGAAAGCATGGTGCTGAGTGGTGGACCCACAACACATCCCAGCCGAGCAGTGCCCCTGCAGAGAGCCAAGGATTCCCACTGCCTCCCCATTCTTCATCTGCCTGGAAGGGCTGGAGGGGCTCAGGGCACCCTCAGCACCCAGAGTGCTGGGGTGGGTCCCAGGGAGGAGCAGGGCCCTTGCAGGCCAGCAAAGCAAGGAGGGAAGAACTAGATGAAGGACAGACCCCCAGTTCTCAGCAGCAGATGAGATGACCTGCATGTCAGAGACTGCTGGGAGCAGCCTGGTGCTCTTCCCTTCCACAAGAGATTGATGGATACAGGTGAAGCAATCATCCCATTTTTAGAGCAACTTCACAGCCGTGCCAGCTCTCACTTCTGCAACTCCTACCCACAATCTGGTTGCTGGGCCAAGCTAAGGGCAGCAGCAAGACTGACAGAGCTCCCTGCACACCCAGGACTACAGTTCTCCAGCTGGACAAGCACTTTTTGTCCTTCAAAAGCAAAACTAAACTAAACAAAACCCCACAGAAGCACAGCAACCCCCGCCCGCTCGCCCGCCGCCCTGCAGAAGCAGAGGATATCTGCTTGTTTTCCAGGCTTTGTCTTCTCCCTGTGCTCAATGCCCCACGGATCAGACCGCCCTGGGATCAGATCTGACTATTGCTGCGTGTGACACTTGCTGTGGAAAAGCCACAGCTCTGTCAGGACACAGAGGGGACAGGACTGCCCAGCTCCTACAGTGATTTATTGCGGATGAAGGAGCAAGCATGGTTAGAAACAGCAGGAACTAAACCACACGCTGGTCTCAGGTGCAGGACTTTAGATACCCAGTTATTCCAAAAGCACTTGGATCTGCTCTGCTGGGGTGAGGCCAGGGACAGCACAGAGCCGTTCACAGGGTCAGCAGGGCTGGAAACACAGTTCTGCTTCCACATAAAAGGCAGGCACACAGAAGGGCTGGTGCTGCACACCAGCACACCTCACAACAGCCACCTTCCAGCAAACGGAGCATCTCTCCCTGCCTACATCAGGTTTGCTGTGCTTTCCAAGATACCTACACCATAAGTGACAAGAGAGCCTGCAAGCCTGGAGCCGTGTCCAGAGGGAGAAAGCAGCTGCTTCTTCCCAACAGTTTGGAAAGCTCAGGTTGTAACCCTCAGTCTGCAGTTGAAGCAAGAGTGAGGGAAAGCAGCAGAGCACCACAAGTACACGGGAGGGGTCTGCTGCTTCCTGTGCCCCACAGCCCAACCCTGCTTCCCTGAGCCCTTCTGGGGGATGTGAGAGGCCTCTGGATCATTGCATCCCCCACAAGCTCTGAGCAGGGACCACCTGACCCACTTCTGCTGTCATCAGTTTTTACAAAGAGACCCAAAGCCCCAGGATAAAAGAAAGCACAGCACAGAGAGCATGCCACAGTTCCCACACAAACCCTCATTGTCACAGGCATTCTTCCCCTCTGATGGACAGGAGAACAAAGACACAGAAATAAGGATATTCCCACGTCACACACCAGGCAACAAATTTAATGTTGTTTAATTTAATTTACAGTCTTTTACTTTCTTCCAAGTATCTGTGTCAATGCACCCAGTGCCACAATCAGGGAGGTGCACACAAGCCTCCAAGCACGAGCAATGCCGGTGAGAAGGGCAGACGCCCCAGATGCTTATTTTTATTTCCACATGCAAATTCCTGGCCACCTCCCCTGGCTCCAGCGAGCAGGAAAAGCTGGAGCACTGCACACGCTGACGCCAAGGGGAGCAGCATCCCTCCTGCCCCCACGCAGGCTGAGAGAAGCCTGAAGCTGGAGGCTGACCTAGCAGACGCCCACCCATTCCTGATCCCCCCTCTCCGGCTTCCAATCCTCTATAAATACCCCATCGATAGGAGGTTGCTAAGGCAACCGTGAGGAGGCGCGAGGGATGCAGCCATGGGAGTGAGGATGCTGCAGTCGCACATTTGTGTCTCCCCCAGGCTCCCCCCATCTCCGCCCCCGCTCCCGTCACTGATGCCAAAGGAGGAAATCGTGCCGGGGAAAACACGGAGCGCGCGTGGAGCCGGCCCCCCGCAGCCCCCGAGGGGACCTGGGGGTCCACACTGGGAGCTGGCACCTCCTCGGCGGGCTGATGGGGGCACAGGCGCAGGTCGGGGGGATTCACAGCCCCAGTGACGCGGCTCGGCGCGCAGGGAGGCTGCTGACTGTGCCAGCATCACGTAGCCGCGGTGCCAGCGGCTCAGCTGGATCCCGGCAATATTGGGGGTTTTCCGTGCCAAGATCCACGGCGAGGAGAAGAGGCTACACCGGCTACGCTTGACAGGGCAGGAAGCCTCGCCCTCCCAAAAGAGCCGTCACACCCCATCCTGCTCGCTGGCTGGTCCTCACGCTGCCCCGGCTGCCCCCAGCCCGGCCCCTCTGTGCCCAAACCCAACTCCAAATTATTCCCGCTGCGCTCAGCTTCACCCCCAGCCGGACCCCCCAGCTCATCTGTCATCCTGCAGCAGGGACCCCCAGCCCACCTGCCCAGGGGATTCCCAGTCCCCCCTCAGCTTCAGTGCCACCCCATGGCAGAGCCCTCAAGTCTACCTGTCACCCCACAGCGGAGACCCCCATGTCACCTGCCACCCCACAACAGGGACCCCCCACCCACCTCTCCCCCAAC
>VZRO01001729.1:402783-418555 GCA_013397915.1 Daphoenositta chrysoptera
GGGTGGTGGAAAGCGGGGGCCGGGGGGAGGCGGGGGGCGGAGGGGCTGCGATCTCGGGTGGAAAAGCAAAACACAAAAGGGAAAAGTTGGACACCATTTGTGAGAAAATCCGCGGGGGGGAACAGGGGAGGGTAGAGACAATTAACAAGGATGATTAAGTGCTCTTTGTAGCCATTTGCATAAGGGAAGGGGGGAGATAGGAAAGGGATGGGGAGTGGTGGGGNCATGTTGGGCATGCCATGGGGACAGTGTGGGGGGCTTGTGATGGGGACAGCACAAAGGGCATGAGGAGAACAGTGATGGGCTACAGTGGTGGCAAGCACAGAGCGACCAGGAGGCAGGTGATGACTCAAGAGAGGCTCAAGAGCAGGTAGGGAGGGAAGACAGGTGGCAGGGATGGACCCCAGGCACCAGCAGGGCAATGGTCTTGCTCAGGCATCCATGGCCCATCACCCCAGGGAGCTGCCAGATCCCATTTCCACAGATGGGAGAGCACGCACTTGTCAGTGCTCCCTGCACTCTCCTTTGTGTTTTTGGGGTGTGGACCACACCAGGAGGTACAGAAAAGCTTCTCAGTGTGAGGGTGCAAGGCTGATGCCCCCTCTCCTGTCCCCAGCACTGCCGTGCATCCCATCCCTGCCCACTGCTCCTGCCCAAGCTCTCAGGGCAAAGTGCCGCTGGCAGACCGGTCACCTCCTGCTCCTGGGGGAGTTTCAGTTTGGGACAGGGAAAGAAAATAGCAAATGGTCCCTGCTGTAGCTCTGCTATCAGCATCCAAACACTGCTGTCCAAACGCTGGCCGGACCCTGCTCAGCTCCGAGCACAATTTGTCACCAGGGGCCCTCCCTGTCCCTCTCCATCTGTGGCAGCCGGTGAGCAGGAGGGGGCACGGGGCCAGCACAGCTCTCATTACCTTCCCCATTTGCTCCTCATTTGGGCCAGTAGTCTTACAACAACAAACCCCGTGGAGGACCAGCAGGGCCAGGAAGAGTAAACCAAAAGCCCAGGCTGGCTCTGAGGAGTGGGGAGCTCAACCTGCTGGTGTTGCCCCTCCAACCCCAATACAGGCAGCGCAGCCCAGAGTGGACACATGGACGGTGGCACAGTCACCTGTCAGCCACTAAGGCTGTCCAGAAGGGTGACAGCAAGCCTCAGACCTGGACCCATTAGGTGAACCTATCCTGATAATTCATAGACAACAAGCAAAGCAAGGCATCCCAGTTCCCCAATCCTTCCCGACACCCAAAGGGTTTAATTCTGATCTGCAATAAGCCTCTGATCCAGGCGGAGATTTGCAGGTGGATTGTGCAAAGCTGTAGCTGAACAACTGCAGCCCCTGATCCCCTGGGCTGGGGCCCTGGCTGCTCACCCTGCCCCGAGCAGCCGCCTCCAGCCCTGGGTGAGCCCCGGCTGCGGCCACCCTGGGTCCCACCCTGCACCTCCAGCCACCTCCGTAAGTACCACAGGGCTCCCTCCCGCGCCTTTCTGCCACCACCCAGAGCACTTCAGGTGTTCCTTTTCCAGCAACTGAGACGGTGTGGGAGGTCTTGGTTAGCGCACAGGAGAGCAGACGGGAAGTTGGGAAAGTTCGGTGCCAAGCATTTGAGGTGGCAGCGGGGGGACGGGAGCAGAGGGGAGGCCCTGGGTGGTGGCAGCAGGCTCAGCCAGGAGCGTTCCCAGGGTGAGGGAGGCCACTGGCCGCGGTGCCGGGGCTCAGCCCGGTTTCGCAAGGCACCGCAGGAGGAGGCATTTTGAAACAAAGCAGAGGGAAAACAAACCAACCCTCTCCACCAGCTCTGCCAACCCCCCGCCCGGCCGTGTGCAGGGCTGTGGGCGCGAGGTGGCACTGGCACAAAAACCCGGCAGGAGATGCACCCCGAACTGCTCACCCCTGCACAGGACAGCCCTGCTTGGCTGGCAAGCTTCCAGGAAGCGTCCCAAAGGCGATGTCAGCGCTGATGTAATTCTGCCCTCCGTGGGCCTCCAGGCTGTTCCGGGGATGCAGGTGTCACTATCACATGCATCCCTCTCCATCGTTGTCCCCAGCAACACAGAAAGGCTGATATCCATGGTTCAGTCTCAGGTGGCCATGTCCCCTAGGCCCAAAGGAGCCTCAGCAGCTCAGGGTGGGTCGTGGGTGACTGCAGATGCCTTGGGTGAGCCCCATGCAGATGGGGACAAGGTGCCATCCCCTTTCCTCAGCTGGGGGAGCTTCGGGTTCACCACCTGAATTCACCTCCAGCAGGTCCCAAATAAGATGGTGCAGCCATAGCTTTTTGGCTTCCTCGGCTCAGAGTGTCACAGAAGACAAGGGACCTCGAGGAAGGCAGCGGGCACTTTCCCCTCACCAGCAGCTGGCTCTCCATCCCTGCCCGCGGCGTCAGTGCAGGGGAGGGCTTTGGCGCCCTTCCTGGGCAGTGCTGCTCTGCCTCGGGAGCCTGGCTGGGGAGATAGCGGAGGTGAAAGGGCGCTTGGCGCTCCTCCACGGGCTTGGGTCAATCGTTAATCGGGGAGGGATTGCTTTCCACTCTCGCAGGTAACCTCCCCGCGGCTCCCACCCCGCACAAAACCAGCACCCCCGGCAGCGGGGTGGAGCTGCAGCGCTGCGAGCGGAGCCTCTCGCAGGGCCATGGGAACGTGAGCACGCGGGAGCGACCTGAGCGAGAAGCTGCGAGCCCCGGGTAGGTGACAGAGGTGACAGCCAGCCCCCACCATGGTGTCCATGGGGCTCCAGCTGCTGGGCTACACTGTGGCTTTCCTGGGCTACATCGGCACGCTGACGGCCACTCTGCTGCCCAGCTGGAAGACCAGCTCCTACATCGGCTCCAGCATCGTGACAGCCGTCAGCTTCACCAAGGGACTGTGGATGGAGTGCGCCACGTACAGCACGGGCATCACCCAGTGCGACATCTACAGCTCCCTGCTCAACCTGCCCGCCGACATCCAGGCGGCCCAAGCGCTCATGGTGAGCTCCTGCGCCGTGTCCTCCCTCGCCTGCCTGCTCTCTGTCGTGGGCATGAGGTGCACCGTCTTCAGCCAGGGCTCGCCGGGCAAGGACCGGGTGGCGGTGGCGGGCGGCGCGGTCTTCGTCCTCGGGGGGCTGCTGTGCTTCATCCCGCTGGTGTGGAACATCCACGTGGTGCTGCGGGATTTCCGCAACCCCGTCCTCCCCGACAGCATGAAGTTCGAGCTCGGGGAGGCTCTTTACCTGGGCATCATCTCCTCCCTCTTCTCCCTCATCGGCGGCTTCATCCTCTGCACCTCCTGCCCTGCCCGGGACGCAACCACCGCCTACTCCGGCGCCTACCAGCCCCAGCTGCTGGCGAGCAAGAGCCCCCGGCCCTCTGTCAGCCAGGTGCAGAAGACCAAGAGTGAAGTCAATTCCTACAACCTGACGGGATACGTGTAGTGGCTGCGGGTGGGAACCAGGCTGGCACCTCTCCCGGCTCCCCAGAGCGCCCGGGCTGGCACCGAGGGAACGCGGTAAGAGCCGAGGACACGGCGGCATCCCCCGCGCTCAGCCCTCTCACGTGCCTGGGGGGGTTGACCCCGCTCTCTCCCTGGGATTCTGAGAGCCTTGTGACTGCTTGGAGATCCCAGCTGGTGGCTTACACTGATGAAGGACCCTGAATCCGGCTTCTGCTCCCTACTCCGTGCTGCCAGCTCGCAGGCAGCTCCTGGCACAGTGGGACTCCAGCCTGCAGCCCCAATGAACCTACCTGGATGGGGGGAGTGGGCTTGTGGCCCCAGGGACCAGCCCGCTGGCCACGGAAGCATCACAGCGGGGTCAAGGGCATGTGCGTGGGTCTGGAGTCGCTGCTGGGGGGGTTGAGTGCTGGTTGCAAACCGATGTCGCAATAAATATGTCTTTCTAGCCAGACTGTGTCCGAGCTTTTCTCTGGCACCGAGGGGCCAGCAGGGGGGCTGTGGTGGGGGCCAAGATGTGAAAGGTGGCCCTTGCTCTGGCCTGCCTCCCCCACCCCACAGCTGATGGCTTTGTCACCCAGGAGCCCAGGCAGGTGGGAGCACTGCTGAGGGGAAGGAGGGCCACTCCCTGGCAGTTTGTCCCTGGGCACCGTGCTGGGAGGTTGCCACACACCACTACTGCCAGGGTGCCAGCGGGGGCAAGCAGAGCTCCCTGTGGGCTAATAGCAGGCAGCACCGTCCCTTCTGCCCCCCTTCTGCAGCTCTGAGACTGGGGTGCCCACAGGGGGATTCACTGCCCCTGTGTGTGGCACATCCAAGTCCCCAGGCTTTGGGGAGCCCTGGCATTCCCACATCCCCATCCCAGTGAGCACTGGCACCCCCAGGGCAAACATGGTCCCAAAGATCAGAGGCAGCTCCTGGCCATGGTGGAGGCTGAGCAGCCCAACACAGCTGCAGAGAGGTGTCACAGGCAGGTCCTGAGGTCCTTGAGGGGTGTGTTTTGGGAGAAAAAAGCCACCAGTGAGACACCCATAAGCTGCATGGGGTGGGCAGGCAGGAGCCAGGGCTGTGGAGGGACAGGCTGCGTGGCTGCAGCCCTGCACGGGAGCAGCAGCACGACATTCACACAGGCTGCTGGTGGCACTGGGGGATGCTGGGCACGTGCCAGGGCATGGCAGGAGGAGAGGAGGTGCAGGCAGCCCAGCCCCACAGCCCACCAAGGAGCAAGTACATTTTAATCCATCTGAGGTACCACTGCCCCATGTGAGGGAACCCCTGCTCTCGCCGTGCCACGGCACAGGGCCACCCAGGGACCCCCTTGCCCTGGCTCTCTGTCCCCCAGGGAACAGAAGGCCTTAGTCTACCTGCTGACCCCTCATAAAGCAATTTAGATTAGGTCATGGAGAGGAAGGGACCATGTTCCCCACTCAAACGTCACCACCGTCACCCTTGCACCGGTGAAATCATGTTTGCTGTGGGGTTAACACGCTGCTGATAACGTTGGGTCACGCTTTCTCCCCTCCTCAGAGAGCAAGGAGCCACATGGGCCCATCCCCGGGGTGATGCTCGCTGGAGGGGACCAGGGTGGATCTCAAGGCAAAGGCCAGTGGCCCCATTTCCATGGCCAAGGGACAAAGCACAAAGCACAGCCTCATCCCTGGACCAGCTGAGTTATTTATTCCTGCCCTGGGGAAAAGAGTGCCCGGGGGCATGCAAGAGGCTTAACCTGCCCGCTGCAGCCCCCCAGGAGATGCTGCAAGTTCTGAGGGTCCTTTGGCCATAAACGTTTTGTTTCTGGGCAGCTGGTGGAGGGAGTGGGAGAGAAAATAGTTGGTACAAAAGGTCACACCTTAAAGAGGAGGAATTCCTGGGCACTGGGTCCTTGCCCCTCGCCTCCCACCCCTGTCTGCGGGCAGCGGCTGCGCTAATTAAACAAAGGGGCATTTGAAACACTCAGTTCAGAGCTTGATTGGTGTTGGGCTTATTAATGCTTTAATTCAAGGAGCAGAAGGGAAGCTTTCCCCAGAAGAAGAAAGGCAGCTGGCACAGGCAAAGCAGGCAGAGCTCAGAGCTCGGGTACAGAAACACCCATCACCCTGGAACGGGGACCAGCCTTTCCCCAGGCCCCTGTGCCACCAACCCCGCCACTGGGGAGGGAGCCCCTGCATTAAGCAGTGGATGGGCTCAGGGAAGGGAACGTTTCTCCCCTCCAGCTTCCCTGACCTTCGAGGTGAATGCACCCAAAGATGTGAAACTCGGCTACAGGGCAAGGCAGGTTGACACAGATTTTCCACCTGGGAAGGAGGATGGGGAAGGGGAGGGGAGGACACTGGGTGCATGGATGTGGTGGCAGTGGTTATCTCTGCATCACGCAATAGCCACGTTCCTCATTATTGATAAACCAGGTTCCTGAGGGCAGCCTGGATGTGGCCCAGCCTAGGGACAGAGAGAACAGGAGCTCAGACTGCCCCAGGGGCAGCTGTGCTGGTGGTGAGCGTGAGTGAAGGGAATGAGCCCAGCCAGCCAGCACAGCACAGAGCCAGCCCCTCAGATGGCCTCTTGCCCCTCACCAGCTCAGTGGCAAAAGCTGAGAGTGCTCCAGGATTCCCTGCAGGAAAGGCACAGAGGAGCACAGCCAAGTTCAGGACAAGATGGGCAGCCAGGGGCAAAGCAGGGGTGGGAAGAGGGCGGGGTGGGGAAGAGCTGTCTCCATCTCGAGCCCTCGCCTCGCAGGACGGTGTGGTGGAGTGGGGAGCCTTGCTCCTCTCACTGGAGGGCCAGGCTGCAGTGATTTATCCCCTGTCATAAGGAAACGAGCCCTTCCCCTCTTCTCTTCTCTCACTGGATGATGCCTCGATGGAAGAAAGGGAGCAATAAAATACTAATGTGCCCTTATCTTCAAAAGCGATAGAGGCACTATAAATGCTCTGTACACCCCAAACCTAGATCAGGGACTGCAACCTTCTCAGCTGGTCATGAGAAACATGCAAAAAGTCACGACTTCTTCTCCCAAAGAGGGAACAACACAGCCCATCTCCAAGGCCCTTGCCCCCAGACCTTGCCCACCAAGCACTGCCCCACAGCAAGGCCCCGCTGCTGCCAGGCGCAAGCAAAGCCTCTTCTTGTGCAGAGCACCGGGCAGGGATGCCCAGGGAAAAAAGGGCACAGGATTGCCCCAGACCCACCAGGATCACACACCTCCTGCCTCCCTGGAGCCCTCCATGCAAGCAGAGCTCAGCTCCTTCTGGCATCCCCAACCTGCTTCTCATCCCTGCCTAGCACAGCTGACCTGAAGCGGCAGCAAATAATCCAAGCAAGCTCTCTGGGGAGTATCAGGCCATGTGCTGGACCGGGCCATCTCTGCCCGCAGCCCCCAGGAATTGCTCAGATAGGAGAGATGGGAGGGGGAAGGAAATTCAGGCCAAGTTGCTGATGGGCTGAGACACTTGGAAAGGGCCAGCACATTCCTCCACCCTCTCCCCAGCCACAGCACACTCCCAGCTGCCTCCCACGCCAGTGTCAGAGCCGTGTCAGAGCCTCCTGGCCCCTCAGCAAGCCAGGGCTGATATGGAAGATTGCCCATGGCTTTCCAGCAGCCTTTTCAGGAGCAGCAGAGGGTACACAGCTGGGAGGGGCTGCTCACAAACACTTCAAATCCTGACTCCCAGACCGGGCTCAAGTCACACACTGGTGGGAATGGGAGAGGCACTCCCTGCCCCAGGTATGACCCAGCCCCACATGAGCCCAGGAAAGAGCCTCACGGATTCACCTCTGGGCATCTGTGGTGCTCAGCTGGTAATTGCACTCACGTTTTACCTCCAAAGGCTCCCTGCCCTCCTGAAGCCAGGGGGATGGCTGAAAGCACAGGCTGTCGGTGCCTGCTTCTTCTGGTCCTGAGGGGAGATCTTGCAATGGAGATGAGGGGTGGTGAGAAACGAGCTCCTCTCTGGAAAAACACCTTCCATCAGAGGAAAAACTGGTGCACAAACTGATGGCTTTCCACAGCCTCCCAGAGGAGACCTGTTTAAAGGCACTTTAAAGGATCTTTCAGTCTTTAAGGAAAGATATGAGGGAAACAGGGCAGACTGAACTCCGTGACACGGCAGGGGACAGAGGCCTTCGGGTGCACCGAAGGAGATTGCTAGAAAGCACCTTCCTGTTTGAACAACAGCTCAGAAATCTATCAGGAGGGTTATAAAAGGTGTTTATCTCAGAAAACCTGATACCCGTGGAGAGGACACAGAGGTCTGATCTTTCAGGCATTACATTAACATCACAATCAGATTGTTCCATAATAATGTGAATCTAATCTCTACCGGAGGAGCTTCAGGTTAGTGATCTCAGCAATCCTCATGTACATGCAATCTGTAGCAGCAAAAAAAAGGCTTTGTAGTAGAACCCACACCAATTCAGTGAGCAAGACACACTTTTATAGTAGGACAAACATAAGCTCTTCCAGGGATTTTACAGAAATATTGGGGAAAACATACTCCATCTCCAAAATCTGCCAAGATCTGCTTTGGAGAATTGGTTTAGAGAATTGCAGAGAAATTGTCCTGCACCCTCAACAGCTCCACTGCCAAGTGATGGTTCCACAGCACCATGCTGGACAGAAGAGAGGAAGACCAGAAGATCCCAAACACCTTTACGTGGACAAACTGAGCTGCAACGACTTTAGCCAGTCTACAGAGTCATCCCAAGCAATCCCTGCCATCCCGTCATCCCCATGCTTGAGGGCACCAACATTTTGGCAGCTGCTAACAAAGGTTCATACCTAGAAGGAGCTCAGACTCCAGGCACAGCTGAGCCCCTCCAAGCTGTCTGCTAAGCACCAGAAGAAACAAATCACCCCATAAGCAGAGAAACCTGGGGGGCTTCATCAGCTTTGGGGTTGCCTTTTATCTCTACTCAGGATTTCAGGGTGTGCCTTGGATGAAGTTTTTCCCACACCACACTGGCAAACTAATCTTTCCTCAAGACAGGTGTCTTTTTTCACAGAACCTACAACACCCTCTATTTCTGGGATGCCCGGCCTGCTAAAAAAGGCTGAAAGCAGAACAAGGCTCACGTCAGAAGCAGCATGATTGCCTCGAACTCTCTTTCCCAGAAAAGCTGTCTCTCTAGGCTTCTCAGGTCACTGGAGCAAAGTCCCACAGCTCTACCTGGCAGGTGCTCCCAAGATTTCTCCAACAGATGCATTTTTATTACCCAAATTTTTAGCCTTTTCCTTTTCAGGGCGTGGGCACAATTTCAGCCTGCAGTATTTTTCAAGGCATAGAAAAGGCCAGAGACTCTGCAGGCATTACAGAGCTAAAGGCAGACCTCAGCTATCCCTGGATCTACCACTGTGATGCTCCAGTGCCCTTTGAGCTGTATCAGCACACTTTTACGGGAATGAGGGCACTGGTCTTTGCCTCTTGTTCTTCCCCAGCTGCCCAGAAGCCAGGCACACACCTCACAGAGCACTGGGAGCCTCTGATCCTCCACGACTGAATGCCTCCTCCTCAGCCTGCTGCCCTTCCCAAACACCCTTTATTTTAAAGGTATTTCCAGATTGTGAACTGGCTGCTGGCCGGGACAAGACTCACTCCACCACAGGGATGAGATCTCAGAGAAAAACAGAGAGAAAAACAATTAGCTCCTTGTTTCCAAGGCAAGAAGAGCAGGCTTTGGGTCCAGAGACACCCTTGGCAAGGGGAAGGACCTCCCTGTTACAAGGCAAAGCCCCTGGAAGGGGAAAGTGGCTCCCAGAACAAAGTCCCCAGAGGCCAGCCCAGGGAGATGCCAGGATCCTGCAAACACACAATAAATTTCCACCTGCCTGGGCAGACCTGTCCCTGTAGCTGGCACCCCAGGGCCTGCTCACAAGCAAGGGTCTTGCTGTGGGTTATGGCCTCCTTCCCAAAGCTCAGGGAGTCCCGTCTCCCAGATGTGGTAGAATCCCAAGGGGCTGATTTCTGCCTTGGGATTCTGCAGCTGAAAAGAATTTTACCACACAGGTCATGGGCAGATGCATCTAATCCACTCAGGTTCAGCACCGAGTAAATCCTCATGAAGAATAAAAGGGAATGAGCAGGGCAAAACAGTGTAAAGGCAGCCCAGTCTTATGTGAGGAGACAAGTTTACCCTCAGCTGCCCTTGAGTGCAGCTGCCCTTTCCCATGGAAGATCTTTGCAAAGCAGAGGGAGGCTGCCCAGGAAATGCAGGACTAAAGCTCTCAGCTCAGGGGTGGGATGAAGAGAGCCACAGTGCCTTCAGCAGCATGAGCTGAGGGGAAGCACAGCGCTGCTCTTCCCTGGCTCCTTGCACCGCTGCCTGCTCCTGCACACCCCCCATGCAATGCCGGGATCAAGGGCAGGACAGGCTGGGTCCCCCCCAGGCCAGCCCCAGGACTCCATGGGGCACAGCATGGTACTGGCACAGAGGACACTGAGAGCCCTGGGAGGAGAAGGCTTTGCCAAACAGCCTTATCTCTGAAGATGCTTTTGTGACATCCTCACCTCCAGTAAGAGTTTATCTCTGCTACACAACTTAATTCCCCCCAAACTACTCTGGCAGCAGCTCCTGGCACAGGCATCGTTGAGAGAGCTTTGAAAGATGCAGAGGAGAAGTCCCAGGTTTCAAACCCAGGTACTCTGATACCAGCTTATCTAAGGAAAATTAATAGCTGCAGTTTGCCAAGCTACATCCATTTAGGAAATGCTCCATCACAGAACTACTTCGTGTGTTATTTCCACACACTGAGGGAAACAAATCAGCTCAAGAAATGCCAAAAGACCCATGTCTTGCTGTAAGGAGCATATATTTTTGTCTTGCTGCTGATGTCAGACACAGAGAGGTGAGAATATGAAGCCTGCTAACTGTTCACAGGCTGTTGAACGCTTCCATAGGCTCACGGATCTCTGCTGATGGATGCTTGCATCAAAGTTGGCCTTCGCTCTCCACCTCCTCATTCAGCAAAGCCCATTCCTCTCACTAACGCCTGAGTGTCTGTTTTCTGTACATCACTGTGCTGGGCTTGGCTGGGCAGAGTTAATTTCCTTCACAGCAGCTGCTGTGGGGCTGGGTTTGGTTTTGTGCTGGAAACAGGGCTGATAACACAGGGATGTTTGAGTTATCACTGAGCAGGGATCACACACAGCCAGGGCCTGTCCTGCCCCTCACCCTCCCCAGTGAGGAGGTTGGGGGGCACAAGGAGCTGGGGGGACACAGCCAGGACAGCTGAGCCCAGCTGAGCCCAGGGGTATCCCAGACCACGCGGCACCACCCTCAGCACGGAAAGCTGGGGGAGAAGGAGGAAGGGGGGACATTCTGAGTTTGTCTTCCCAAGGCACTGTGACACGGGGTGGAGCCCTGCCTTCCTGGAGCACCTGCCTGCCATGGGAGGCACTGCAGCAATTCCTTGTTTTGCTTTGCTTGCACACACGACTTTTGCTTTAGTTATTAAACCGTCTTTATCTCAACCCACGGATTTTCTCACTTACTTTTCCAATTCTCTCCCCCATCCCACTGGCAGGGAGGGAGTGAGCGGCTGCGTGGGGCTGAGTTGCTGGCTGGGGTTAAACCATGACAGTCACTCAGACATATTCTCCTTTCCCTGGGTGGCAGGAATAAACCAGGAGACAGGTTTTAGCCCAAGGGCTCGACACATGCCATGAAAAACACAGGGGATGTCTGTGAATAATCTTCTGAAAAACAAGGTCAACTATGTTAGGGATAAAGTTCAGATCATAGAGCTACTTAAATAGGAGGGAATAAAAAAAGATGCAAAGAGGAGGAGCAGCAGCAGCTAAGATTACACATATGTGCCGTGAAGAACATTGAGATCAAGTCTGAAGGAGGTGTGGACATTTCCTGCTTTAGAAGCAGCTTTGGAGAAGAAAATAAAGGTCTGTCTTTTCACCCACCCAGGGTAGATGTTTCAAAGGATTATTGGCTTTTGGGATAAAACTTCCTAGAATGGTCAGAAGCATGGATGCTCCCCAAGATCGTTGGCTATTTTGTACTTCAGAAACCATATTTCATGCAGCCATAAAAACGGGTGCAAGCATCCCAACACTGGTAAAGCAAAACTCTGGCTCATTGCAATATCCTGGTACAGATTCAATCTCCTCAACAGCTCTATTGAAAGTTAAATATGATTGGGGTGTGGGCCTGTGGTTTGAGGACCAGCTGGAGAGATGTCAGAAGCAAAACACCAAACATGAATGAAGGTAAGAAACTCTACTTTCAAACCATGAATGGAGGGAGATAAGAGAGCTACCTTCGATCTCAAGTGTTCCCACCTGCAGCATTGACCTGAAAACACAGCAAACAGCACAAGCTGAAAATGTCAAGAGAGGTCAAAGAAACAGCTCTGAAATCTTGAAAGATGAGCTGAAAATGAAACAGGATTCAACCAAGCAGGAGATCGGGAATGGTAGACACAGAGACATGTCCTACAGACTACAAAAAACCCCACAGCTGTATAGACATGCCCTTTCTGCCTCCAATAGCAACAGAGAAAGTCCCTTCTGTGGTAAGGTGTAAGTGCAGCCCTGGGGGAAATGACGTGGCACAGCTCTCACCATAGGTTGGGGCTCTCTCTGTCCACATCGCTGTGTTGCTCAACTCTGACTCTCAGGCAACACACACGACGCACCTTTGGTGGTATCACCTCAGCACTGGTTTCTGTCACATGGTCTCGTGCCTTCCGAGGGAAAATGAAGTGTTTGAGTCAAAGGAGCAGCGCTGTGCTGGCCACGCACACACCCTCTCCTCCGTACCCACGACCTGGGCGAGGGAATGTACTGCAGGAGGGACAGGGAATGTGTGGCTGTAAGGGTGGGCTCTCCTCAGCTCCTTGGAGCCAGTCATTTTACGGTATAAAGGAGGAAATCAGGTTTGATTCAAGATGCTTCTGCGCTGGAAATAAGCACAGGCTTGAACAATATTGAACTACTTGCACTTGCCCTTGTTTTCTTCCCATGAACCATATACTGCAGGCAGCACGAGGATTTGCAGCATCTTTCGGGGGAAATTGCTCCCCTTTGTCACATCTGGCTGCTCCCAAAACCCCTCATCTTCCTCCAAACCCCCCATCATCCTCAACATTTCCCAGGTTTAAAGTACAGCCATGCTGCTGGCTCAAGAACAGTCTAAGAAAAGAAGCCTAAAGGCAAAGCTGCCAGGCAGGACAACATCGGTGGAAGGAGCTGGGCCCAGCCCGGCGAACCCAGAGCCTCGCAGCAGATCTGACGGCAAGCCCAGCGTCACCGCCACGCCGCCTGTTCCCATGGCTACACGGGAAGATAAATCGAGTTCAAGGAACCTCGTGTCGCTACATTATTTAACAAACAGACAGTCACGCTCGGGAGGAAAACACAGGCAGGGACCCAATTTAGCAGCTGCGTGGGCTGATCAGACCGATGGATGCGCGAGTGCCTCACGGCGTGGAAGGGCCCGAATCCTGAAGCTCTAGCCCGAGCCAGGCGGGGTGTGAGCCACAAAAAGAGTCCAGCAGGGCCACAGGAGAGCCGTGCTGGTCCTGCAAGACCACAGCTGATTGTCCACAAACACAGCCAGGCCCTGCACCTGGCAGAGCCCTGGACACATGGCCCGTTTGTGACACAGACCGAAGNAAGGAAAGGAAAGGAAAGGAAAGGAAAGGAAAGGAAAGGAAAGGAAAGGAAAGGAAAGGAAAGGAAAGGAAAGGAAAGGAAAGGAAAGGAAAGGAAAGGAAAGGAAAGGAAAGGAAAGGAAAGGCCGCCCCACCTGCAAGTCTGTGTTCTGGCCCAGGCCCTCAGATGGATTCCCAGCAGCACTGGGCAAACAGGAAAGGAATGCAGGCACAAAGAAAGGCATAGGGGGGAAAAGAGTGTGGAGGAGTTCTAGGGGTGTTGGGAGAGATGAACAGGCTTTGAGGGAAAAGATGTGGATGGAGCTTGGAAGTTCTGTGGGGAGCTTATGTTTGGAAAAAGTGGTTCAGCATGGCAGCAGTGAGGAGAAGCAAGAGGGGTCTGGGGAGGAGATGAGGAAGGGGAAACAGGAGCAACAGGAGGTGTTCGGTCCCATGACTGCCCTGAGCCAGCGAGGGGTGAGCAGGACTGTTCTCCTTTGTGAAAACACAATGTTTTCAGTGCTGGTGTAACCCAGCACCCTTTCCCTTCCCCAAAATCCTGCAAGGAGGAGCAGAAGGTGACCCAGATCGGTCTGTGATTCATCAACCAGCTGCAGAGGGCCACGATCCTGCGATTCTGTGAGATGCCAAGATCCACTGGGCTGTTCTCAGGACAGCCCAGCTGCCCCACTGCGGACCCGTCCCTGGGCAGGCAGCGGGACACGTGCGGGACACAGCCAGGCCAGCAGTGCCACCGTGTGGGAGCAGGTCACCTCGTTCTGCCAGGACACGGGCAGCAGGGGCTCCGGGAGCGTGGAACAGAGCAGCTGGAAACACACACACACACGTGTATAAATAAACTCAACTCTCACCCTCCCCGCACCCCGAAACATAAAAAGAATGAAAGACTTATCCAGATAAATTTTCTCAGCCAGGAATCTGCTCTTTGCTGGAAGCCAAAAGACTGAGTTGTCTCTCAAGTGTTTTTCACTAACGCCCAGAAAAATAACTCTTTTACCAGACACTGAAGTGAGACTGACAGGGCTGTGATTAGCACGGTCTTCTTTCTTACCCTTCTTGAAAACTAGGACTTTGGCCAGCTTCCAGTCAGCAGGGATCTCTCCAGACTCCCAAGACTTGAAAAATAATGTAGAGAGATCCTGTGATGACAGGGCCAGAGTTTTCAGGACCCTGGGATGAATCCCATATTACCCCATAGATTTATGTGCATCCAGCTGGAGCAGCACGCCTCAAACAAGTTCAGTTTTGGCTGGGAGTTTATCCTGCCCCTAACCACAGTCCTCCAACACCGAGCTCTGGGGGTCCCAGGGCCCATCACTGATGTTAATGACAGAGGTGAAGCCATTAAACATCTCTGCTTTGTCCATGTCCCTACATGTGAGGTGTCTGACCTCGCCAAGTGCGGACCGATGTTATCTCTGATCCTCCTTTTGCTGTTAACATGTTTTAAAAAGCCCTTTTTGCTGTCCTTCACAGTGCTGGCCAGCTTGAACACTAATTGAGCTCTGGCCACATGAATTTTTCTCCCTGCAATGGTGAACAGCATCTCCCTAATTTTCCTGTGTAGCCTGCCCTTGCTTCCAGTGTCCATACACTGGGCCATCTGTTCTGCTCAGAAATGAGTCCCCTGTGACAATAACCTTTTTTTCCCCCACAGAGGTGATTTTGATATGGAACGCAGGTCAGCTTGACCTTGTCAACACCTCCAATCTCGATGGAGCATAGTCCTCAGCACTTGTTCTGCTTGCAGAGCCTGGTATCTCTTACCCAAGGGCACCTGGGAAGGTGGGGTAGTCCCAGAAGAGTGCCCAGAGAAACGCAGTGCAGCCCTTGTGTGCAGCACGGACCTCCAGGAACTGCTGATTCCGAGGGGAGGCCCCAGCACAGCCAGGAGTGACACGGAAACAGTGTTAGGGGAAGTTCCCTCTTAGGCACCACTGTACATTTGCTTTGATGTCCTGCAGCACAAGGTAAAAATCCAGCATGTCCAGGCTTAAAACAGAAATGTAACTATCATTTTTCTGGCAGCCACAAGCACTGCACAGGTGTTTTCACGAACTGTCCAACACATTCTTAGGTCTCCATCCTCAGTCAATGCTGCTAACTTAGACATTGCTTCCTCCTCTGTTGAAAAGTGCCTTTATTATCTAGTTTCTACGTTATAAAAACTTACTTCTTGGCCTTCAGAGCCAGCTGATTTCCTTTCTACTTAATGATAAAGGCTATCTTATCTG
The DNA here is from genome assembly GCA_013397915.1 of Daphoenositta chrysoptera. Classification (NCBI taxonomy): domain Eukaryota; kingdom Metazoa; phylum Chordata; class Aves; order Passeriformes; genus Daphoenositta; species Daphoenositta chrysoptera. The sequence goes on from VZRO01001729.1 coordinate 418,063, forward strand.
TCTTTATGGAATGCTGAACTTCAGCAGTGAACAGCCATCGAGCCATATGAACTGGTTGCACCCTGGAATTTGTTGATCAGAGAAAAGAATTTTCCTTCAGTAACATCCAGATGATTGGTCTCTGTCCAGACTCTACCAGTGCTTTCTGCTTAGCATTTGAGCTGAAATTTTTCGTAACGAAGTAAAGCTTTTTATTCTCCAACAGGTCGGGAGTTCTCCACAGGAAATTTATTTTGCCTTTAGCAGTTTTGCCATTGGATTGTAAGTCAATCAGCACATTTAACTAAAACACACCCAATCCTCCAGAAACGCTCTAATTTAAATGGACACATTCCTCTGGAATCGAAGGCTGTTATTTTAAACAGGAAAAAAGAGGCCAGGTAGTGACCAAAGAAAGCAGGTACTGAAAAAAGTTCCGAATTTAATATTGACTGGTCGAATGAGTCCTGTATCGGCAGGCACGTGTCCCTTGTCCCGCAACCCCGGCCCGCTG
>VZRO01001730.1:7529-86260 GCA_013397915.1 Daphoenositta chrysoptera
GCAGCCATGTTCAGTTCCAGCCAGCCTGACTTACTTGTTTCTTCTTTTAACTCCATGATGAGCAGTTTCTGTTGAAGGAAAACTTTTTCCCTTCGATGTTGCCAGTGTTTAACAGCTTCTTCGGTTTGAAACAGTTAAAAATCGGTTTCTTCTAGGCCCAAGGGGGACCCGGAGAAGTGGGGGAGGGGAAAATCCCTCCCGATTTGTCAGGAGCTGCTCGGCTCATTCTTGCTGCAGCCTCCCAATTGCTCTTTGGCTGCTTGCAGCTTTGGGGGGGGGGTGGTGTCCCGATGTGTGCCAGGGACCCCTTGCCCTGGCATTTGAGGGAGGGGGCTCAGCCCCAGCCCTCCAAGGCCGGGACCCGAGCGGTTCCCCTCCCCCTCCATCCTGGGTGCTGCCGCTGGATCAAAGAGGCTCTTCTGGGCTTTTTGACAGCTTAAATATGCACAATCGCAGAAGCGCTTATTGGACTAAAAAGCTGCCAATTAATTTTCAGCTCCAACCCACGACACTCGGCTTTGCAGTTGCCAGGCTTGGAGTCAGGAGTGAAGGAACCTTCTCCCAAGTCCCACTGCCTGAGGGGGCTGAGGGCTGCCTGCAGTTTTCTGTGACACAGGACACAGTTCATTCTTCAGGGCTGCTTGAGCATATGCACCTCTGAACCTCCATGCTGTTGCTCTTGACAACAGCCTTTGGTTTCATGAGCCTTTTGGAGATGCTTGGTAGAGTTTTTTGCACCTGGCACCTTGGAGTTTTGTGGCAAATTAGGGAATATTTTGCAGCTTGAAATGGGCAGTAGGAAGGGCAGGTGTAGTGGTATTGATTCATAAACTTAGAATAACACTCTTCAAGCCTACTTGTAGACACCTTTATGAGATACCAACCTTCAAGGTCTGTTTGTTCTAGATTTCTCCTACAGACACTGAAGTGAGATGGACATTAGCAGGGGAGTTTCAGCCCATGAGAGTCAGAATTTTTTTCCTTCTGAGTAAGCCTAACTCTCTCCTTGAACTATGAGAAACACAGAAACACAAGACACAGAAGTAGGAAAAAAAGAGTTTTCAGGAAATGTTTAAGTTTGCACTTATGAAATATATACATTGAGAAATTAGAACTACTCTACCTGCTGTATTATACCTTACACTTGTAGAGGGCTGAACTATGTGACCTGTTTCATATTTATCTTTATCTTTATATTCATATTTATCTGGCCTATATCTGGTAGGGGAATGGTAATGATGACTTTCATTGAATGATCAGTAACGATGTTCTTCCCACACTGCAAGTCACTCTTCTAAAAAATGTAAGAGAAAAAATGAATCAAAGAGCTCATGCAAATTTGAAGTTTTGTCGGAAATCAAAATAACTCAACTCAATTGATTTTAAAATGATGGATATAAAATTGCAAGACACATTCTCAAAAGAAAATAATAATTTCTTGAAAAAAAATTAAAATTGGCTTCATTAATGAGGCATGTTAGTGAAGTAATCCACTTCTTGTGATATTTAAATGCTGGGCAACTCCACATAAAGTGCTCAGTATAAAATTATGCACAGATATCTGTAGATACTATGATGTCTCAAACAGAGTCCTTGCCAAAACTGAAAATAAAAGCAGAGATTAAGCCAATGACTTTACATCTGACACGGGAGTCATGTCTGTATCCAAAGGCAAAGTCATTACGGACTGGATTTGAAAGTGTAGGCACATACATTTGCGTGCATGCATGTGAGCATGCCTAATATGGCCACAAATATGTCACATATGCAGGCGAATCACATTTCTGAAAACATACATTGCTAGTTATCCAGAAAAATGCCTATTACCCTCAGGAACCAAGACTGAGCTTCAGCAAAGTTCCCCTAAGAGCTAGTTGGGAAGACAGAGTAATATGTGAGACACATAAGGGAGAGGATGATCTTGGAAAGTTGTCTTCTCCTCCAGGCCCTGGTAGTAATAAAAATTGTTCAAATAGACAGTTTTCTACTTTCTTGTCTGCTTCCTTTGCCTGCTTTTGCTTCTGTGTTCATTAGGAACACTGTTTTATCAGCCCTTCATTGTGAAAGAGCCCTCACTTTCTCTCTTCCTGTTGTTAGACAGGTAACTATCCATTACTAAACATGGATATAGCACAGACAAAGAAATTCATAAAGTATATGGTGTCACTCTCCTCGTCTGAACCACTCTCCTCCCTCTTCAGGGATCTCTTACTATAGGCAAAAAAAACTGTGCAGGCAAGATATACTCAGCTGAAAAGTGTACAGCAGCTATTCACTGGCTGATACACACAATAGGAGGAGGGTTGAGCCTCTCAAATTGGCTATTTATGTGTGTTAGCAAGGCATATCCCAGGGTATTCATTTTAACTTCAAAAGCCAATTCTGCATGCTTATTGAGTGAATGGGAAAGCAAACATCTTTAAACATTGGAACACTGCTTTGAAAGCACTTTTTGGGTTTGTTTGGGGTTTTTTTGTTGTTGTTGTTTTGGGGTTTGTTTTTTTTCCAAAATTCACCTTTTAATGCTGTTGCTATGCCACAAAGAACTTTCTTTGAGATAAGTGCTTTCAAGAAGCCCATTTTTGCAATGATATAATGGTGTCTTTGTAGCTAACTGATCTCCACTGTTATTTTTCCTAGTAAAGAATGGCAAGAAATTCAGGAACCTGATTGGTTGGCATGGATTTTGTTTGCTATAATAAAATACAACAAGGGCTGTCAAGACTTATTGCTTCAAACGAAGAGCTGTGTACAGCATGGTTCCCCATAGCAGCCTGCATATGGAACCCTTTAAACATTCTTAAGAGACCCATTGGGGCTTCTAATTATTGTGAAACATCTCCTGGCAGAACCATTCCTACCCTTCCAAGAATGCGTTGTAAAAATAATTAGATGATGAGATTTAGATCGAAACCGCTAACTAGTGATTTAAGAGTTTTGCTCATACCATATAGAAATCTAAGGAAATGAAATGCTAAAAATCTTTTCACATGAAAGGAAAACAATCCTTTGTGGTTCATATTTTGGGGGGAATACAGAGAACAAACTTCTCTTTTTCTCCATTCCTTCCCCCTCTTCAACTTTAATACTTTGTTTCCTGTGGTTACATGAGGGGGTGGAGATGTTTCTTCATTTTCTAAACATTAAACCACTTGAGAATCTCTCTCCATTTCTGGGGAGCCTGCTATTACAGAACAACTTGAGGAGCTTGCTTTAATCAAGCTTAAAAGCTACGAAGAATAGAATCACATTTTATGGCTTTAGAGGCTAAACCAACATGTAGTCAATTAGGTGACATCACTTCTACAAAAAAAGCAGAACATCTTTGTTTAATCAAAACAAACAAACAAGATTAGAAGTTAAGTGCCGTGATTTAGGAAAGATTCACATTTTGAATTAAATCCTGGAGGACTATGAACGTGGCAGTGATAAATATTAATCACATGAAATCTGGTGGCCAGCTTAGCAATTGTGTTAGCTTAAATGTGAAGATGTGTATTTCTACATTTTGCCAAGGAAAATTAATTCATGGTGTATGCAGGTGTCAGGGATATATTTGGTTCTTTTTCTTGTTTGTTATTTTCTTAATTAAGTCTTCAAATTTAGCTTTTCAACACCTAGATCCATAAAATTAATTTAAACAGAGCTGAGGGACTTATTTAGATACTCTTATTTTCTATTAGCTCTGTGCCACGATGTAGGAAGGGCCACGTCCTGCTGAGTGTTACCGTAAATGCAGTGCCTTCCCTAAAGATATTAAAATACTGACAAATCAAAGAATAAGAGTGTCACCACACTGCCATCAGTCCTGTCATTTAGGTTCACAATTTACATGCAATCACTAGCCATTTCTCTGTGGGTATTCCTATCTAGGCTCTATCTGAAATATTTTCCTTCACCACAATGTTTCTAAAATACGACCTCTCCCACCAACCACCATGGCTACTCCTCAAGGAAGCTCTCAGTACATCGTTGTTTGCTGAATACTGCTGTGAACTTCTTTCAGGGCCTTGACAAAGGCAGTTCTGCCAAAGGGCTTGTTTCCACGGGCCATCCTCCTATCCTGTCCTGCTGCAGCTCTCCCCTCCTTCATGTCACCCTTCCCTGGGTGAACCTTCACCGGCAAGGCAGTTCCCAGATGCTCTCCACGTTTCCTCCTCCTGACAGCTTTCTTAGCACCTCTGTTCTTTCATGTTCCATCTCTCACCTTTTGAAGAAGATCTCTACAGGCATCAAATTACTAGAGTTTTTGTCCCCTCTTTAAGGCATTTTTCTTGTATGATGAATACAGACATGTTAAGGCCGCTGCTTGTCACTCATTTCTTATTGTCCAGTTCCCTAGCTGCAGACTCTGCTTTTTCCAGTGGGAATTGTTCTCTGTTCTGTTTTATAGCACCTGGCACAAAGGGTTCTGGCTCCTAGATATACAGCCGTACAAATAATCATAAATGAAAATAAATGAGTTGAGAAATTGCCTGCAGTCACACAGCAGGGCAGTGGCTGATGTAAGATTAGAAATTTTGGGACAGCTGGTTGGAAAACTTGAGCCTTAGTCATGTTTTTCTAATTGAAAAATCATATTTGGGATGAAAATTTAAGCTGTAGCAGTAAAACTCGGGGACCTATCTTGCAAGGACAAGTTTCTATGATTTTCTTATAACCAGTAATGCAGGCAAGTCCTACAGAGCTGATTTTAGTCATATGGCAAAAGCTACACAGCAAAAGTTTTTGTTGCCTTCCTTTATTCTGCATTTTAATCTTAATGTTTTGCCAGTGTTGCACCACCTCATCTGCTAGAGGTAAAAAGTTTTTAGTTACAGCTCTGTCTCATGCACAAACCAAGCTTGCTCAGAAAAGGCATCTGTTTTGACCTACAGGTCACACTCACACATCAATGGTTAACTGCTGGCAATAGCTGGGCCTTTGGAGATTGAACGATAATCACTTTTGTTTTTAATACTGAGATTTTTTTTTTTTTTAACTCTGTTAGCTCGTTACTGCAGGAGATTAAACAGAAGTAAGTCTGACAATGTTATGAGAAGCAGAGGACTCAATGACATACCTTAAACCCAACAAACTGTACTATTTGCTGATCTGACTGAATTTACTGCACAAAGGCTGAAGTTTGGTCCAGAAGTTACTGTTTGCAGTTTTGCCAGCAGCACTATTTATAGTTTCAATCAATTTGAAATGCTTCAGAGTTGGACAATGCTGCTGTGCATGTGTGCAGGTGGAGAACACATTTATATCCATCTAAAGCCTGTACAGCCGCCATTCCACAAATTTGTCAGAGCCAGGCCTTCTGAATAAACTTAACTAATACGTTTAAAGCCTCTTCATCCCCCATAATCAAAAGACACTAAACTGCTTCATGGATTAAGGATAGTGCTTAGAAACAACTTCCTGGCTGTTTGAGTGTCCTCATCTCCTTAGCTGATAAGACCAAATGTAATGTCTTCATTTAAGGACAGAAAAAGAAAGATTTCAGTTTAAAATGTACAAATTTCTCAATGAGTTGGAGCATTAGGTTTCATGAAAACTTTCCAGCTGAAGTCAGAAAAGTTTCTGTACAATGAAATTACAAAGAATCCAGCAGATTGTGTATTAGACAGACCTTAAGCTAAAAAATAAAAGAGCATTTGCAGGTACTTGCTAAAGTAACAGCAAGAAGATGTCCATCTCATCTAACCCAGTCTGTCTACACATGCAGCTACCCCAGATAAGATGATTACTCCACACTGCTTAACAGCAAAGGAAGGAAACTAAGCACTTTTGAGGCATGATTCATGTGATCCATATTAGAAAGCTGTGGGAAGACGACATGAATCACAGTGCAGAAGAGACTGAGTTCTACATTCATTGTAAAGGAAGTGTAGGCAAGCAGCTCAGATAAAGACATCAAGATTTAACCTCAATAACCTCTTTCTCTGAACACCTCTGACATGAGATTGTTAGGACACAGCCTCACTCTGTAAATTATTTTGTCCAGATGAGGTCTGGCAGAGGAGGCTGCTCAGATTTTTTAATATCTATATTCATCTGTCTTTTACTAGGAAAGTCTTTCTATTGTTTTGATATCATTTTCTGCACTATTTACATATTTACATACATTTTTTGTATACTTTCAAATTTTGAGAATTTAGCAATTGTAACAAAATACAACTGTTAAACCGTCCTTTCATTAATTCAATTATTCGTAAACTGCAAATTTTCAGGGAATGAAATAGCTCTTTGAAAATTTTGCCAGTAAAACTAAGCACATCTGCAGTCATATGCACTGTCAATGACTGTAAGTCTTACAGACCTATGTAAACTTTCAGCAACCCTACCTGAATTTTTAAGTTCATAATGAAGTGTTTTGTGCTGAGGTGTTTGATGAAAGCGGATGGCAAATTGCTCATAATCATCCTTAAAGAGAGAACGCAATGTGACGGAATTGAATCCAATTGAGGAAATCTAGGTTAAATGTTAGGGAAAACAAGATAAACCTGGGGGAAGTGGTGCACACTGCCAACAGGGGTCATGGAATCACCATCACTTCACTGTTCAAGACTGGGCCACCCATCTCTTTGGGTAAAGCCATCAATCCTGCTGTGATGCAGGGAAATGGACTTCATGACCTAACAGCAGTATCTTCCAGGCTAAATGAGCCCATTATTCATAGGGCTAATAAAAAGACAAAGGGGAAGACTTCTGGGGAAAAAAAAAACATACTAAAAAACCAGCACTTAAAATGTTTTGCTTTTTCCTTTTCTTTTCCAGACTTACTTTAAATATCAGATAGAAGAAAAAATCAAAAGCATTGCATCTAATCTTATTTTTTTGAAACTGTTTCTAAAGCAATAGATTTGAGAAATAGCTGAGCATAGATTTAGATCCAAGTTTTACACCAGATCTTTCCCATACAGAGGGATAAATCAAATCTTGATAGCAAGTTCTAATCTTGATTTATGCAATTTTTTTTTTTTCTCAGATCTGTCAAGTATACAGAACATAATTTACCCTCCTTCCCCCTATTCAAAAAAATGTATTTATTATCTTCTGCTTGCATCAAAAGTCTTCTGTGGCAAAATTCTTCAGTGAAATATAAAATTAAATACTTAAATTGTTGGGTATCACTCAGTCCTCTAGCAGAGCAGTCACAGTGGTGGTATAAAACATTCCCTCCACTTTACAGACTACAAAAGATGAATTCAAAGGACAGATCCTTAATGCTTTTCAGAATACAAAGTCCTATTCAGTATTCACCGTGAGTATCAGGATTAAGAAGTGTTAGCAAACAAAGTGCAATTTTATTAGGCAAGCAGAACACTCCTTTTGCCTGTAAATTTTACTGAAATGAGATAAAAATAATCCCATCAGTAGGTGAACTCTACTGTTCTGTGTTGTCTGAATTGCACAATAGATACATACTTTAGCAATCAAATACGAGGTCAGTGTAATTCCAGTTCCTGACAAAATCCCTCTGATGAAAGTGGGATATACTATTCATTATGTAAAAAAGGGTCTTTGATTACTATGTTATATAATGCTGAATGTACAGTGACAGGAATTATATCCCTTCATGCTTTCAGCCTCATTACATGAAGATAAGATGCACTGGTGTCAGCATAGCACTCCTACGAACAGTTTTATTTCCTGGAAATTATTGCTACAGAGCTGACGTGGAGAGTGCAGATCAAATGTATTGGTAATCAAAATTTTGATTTGATCTGTGATAATGTTCTTTTAACTCAGTTTGCAAAACTTCAAGCAGTCATTATTTCAATACAGCTTTTAATGCCTACCTAAAAAATAGAATAAATAAAAACTGCAGCTGTTGCATTTAAGCCATTTTAAAACTTGCTTTCCAATAAAAAAGTTATACGATTTTCTAAACCTTTTTAACCTCAGCAGCAATATTTCAAACTAACAGTTTATTCAATTAAAAAGGAACATTTAAAAACAGACAATATTTTTAAAGTATCTTAGCAACAGGTGATTGAATCCTTGCCTGGAACTATGAGACAAGTTTTGCCAAATGGGCTACATTCTAATGATATCTTTCATATAGTAAATGGAATAAATCTAATATTGTTTTGGACAAGTTACATAAATTACATCATAATACAAAATTCTTTATGTGTTTTCAACAACAATAGATGATGGACCCATGAAAGAAGTGAGAAAAGAGTACATGATTTTGTCCTCTCGAGCTGTGGTGGTTTAAAGCAGGTAATGAGTTCAGATACTTGGCCCCAATAAATACTTAAATATGTCTGTCACCTTTCTCACATACAGACAGCACACAAACTCCAGCTCTGTCCCTGAAGTTGTTTCAAAGTTTAAGAGAGAGTCTTTAAGGAAAGATCTGTGAAGATTTTTGATTAGGTCCTTTCACTCTCTGAGGGGTTGTTGAATGAGGACATGACACCAAACTTCTGCAAAATCGACATAGATTTTTACATGTTTTTTTTTTTTTTTTTTTCGTTGGAGCTTGCTGCATGTCTGTGACAGAAAAATAATTCCTTGCAAGATATCAGTCCAATAGCAGTGAATAGAAACTAATTTGTTAGATCAGAACAGTGAGAGTGGGATTGAGAAGTGGTCTCAACTCACATTGCAGTAACAATAAAAATACCTCCCTTTGGTGTAAAAAATTAAAATCTTTTATCACAGCGAGCTCAGAGTGCAAGCACGTCTGTAGGCAGGTTTTTTGGTTTTTTTTCCCAGCCCAATACTGTCCCCATCCTAATCTCAAGCCTGTTTTTTATTTCCTGAGATCCATGCATGCCTTTGTCTCCTTTCCAAGGGAACTCATAGAGAAAGGCCCACAGCAGGGGTTGTGACCAGAAAGCCCTGCCTGAGGGAAATGTGAGCTATTGCAGCCATGAACATGTGACATGTCCCCTCTATGGCCATGCACAACCAGTTGTCTCTTGAGAGCAGCACAACTCCTTACCAAGGACACCTTCCACTCCTGTACTCCTTCACTGAAAAAAATCTTTACCGAAGAAATTGGAGTTAGAATTGTACAGCATAGAATAGAATAGAATAGGATAGAATAAGATATGATAGGCTAGGCTAGGCTGGGCTAGGCTAGGCTAGGCTAGGCTAGGCTAGGCTAGGATAGAATAGAATAGAATAGAATAGAATAGAATAGAATAGAATAGAATAGAATAGAATAGAATAGAATAGAATAGAATAGAATAGAATAGAATAGAATGGCATTGTCCACTTGCCCCTTAAACATGAATGGGTTTGGGGCATTGACCACCTCTCTAAGGAGCCAGTTCCAGTGTTTGACCACCCTCTCAGTAATGAAATTCTTCCATATGTTCAGAATGGGTCTCCCCAGATGCAGCTTTGAACCATTCCCACTTGTTCCATCACTGGATTCTAGGGAGAAGCTCAGCACCTCCCTTTCCACTTCCCCTCCTCAGGAAGCTGTAGACAGCAATGGCGTTGCCCCTCTGGCCTCCTTTTCTCCAAACTAGACAAACCTTTAGTCCTTACACACTCCTCCATAGGACATTCCTTCCTTCGCTTTCCCCATCTTTGTTGGTCTCATAGTAACACAATATATTAAAGTTTTTATCTCATCTACAGAAATTTCTTCAAGCTTAAAATGGTCATAGTATGCAATTGTCCGTTCTGACAGTCATTTTTCTTCCACTCACTGTCTCATCCATCCACCACTGGCAGAGTCGTGAATACATCCAGCAATCTGCCAGAAAGGCAGCAGATATTGTTATGCCTTTGTCTGTGCTCTTAGCTGTGAAATAGAACATGTTCTCCACCCACAGATCGGAGAAATGGAATTCCTTTGCCCTCCAACTTCCATCCTGTAACACCTCTCAGTGTTTCACCACCTGCCACTTGCAAAAGTCATTCACTAAAGGATGTGCATAAGATCATTAAAATTAACTAAAAAAAGAGAGAGGGTACAGAGCTTTAGTGATTTAATTATTTATTTGTATTATGAGCAGTATGGTTAATAAAGAGAATATTGGACTGCAAGCTAAAACCCACTGGATTCTACTTATAACTTTGCTTCTAGTTAGCAAAGGGATCTTGGCAAGTCACTTCTTTTCTTTGCACCTGTTTCCCCATCTTTCTCATGTCCATAAAACTTAAATGTTATTATATCACAATCCTTCAATAAATAATTTTTTATAAAATTTCACTTGTAAAATAATTTATGAATTTCTGAAAAAAGTTCAAGTATATTCTACTTTGGCTTTTTTCCCTTTTTTTTTTTTTTTTTTTTGAACAGGGTTTAGTTTTAACTTGGAAAGGAAAATTAAGGATATGTATGTATTTATCTGGATCATAATTTCTCAGAAGGTTGTAATATGAATGTATGTGGAATGTTACATATTCGTTATGCTGCTTTAAACAATGTAAGTGCTAGTTAAAACGAGTGAATATTTGGAACAATAAGGTAATTCTATACACTTTAAAATTAAACCAATATTATATATTCTTTTACTGCCAGATTCCTGTCATCCTTTAATTCAGCTTTTAGTCATATGATATCTCTAATGGATATTTTCAGACTTTTAATGCTGCAAACAAGTTATAAACAATATTCATACCAGCTGTATCATTGGGAGGTAAATGAATCAAATATTTCAGTGCAATAAAAAGAAATAAGAAATGAGATATAGTTGAAATAACATAAAGACAAAGTCATACTTTCCCTTCTTTCCACATCTTCATCACAATTCAAAAAGTTTCATCCTTTTGTAGGTGAGTAAGGAGATTTTCACGGACAGAAAGTCTGTTTGCAAAGAATTGAGTGTTTCCCACTTCCCATACATGAAGAACATTGCGTCATGATGGGTGATGAGCCACTCTCCTTTGCCACTGACAGTGGCACTGAATGCCTTCAAATGTACAGCAAGACGTGTTAATGTGTCAAGTCAAGCTTCCTTGGAACACCTCACTGGGCTCATAAACACAATCTATGGCACATGTACACCAGGGAGAATCTGAGGAGGATGAAGCAGTGTCAGTAGAAGAGATCAAACCAGTTCTGATGGTGACATTGAGGGCAAAAAAGATCTGGAATGGAGACATGTAGAGAATCATAAAAATATCTTTTCCACTCCCGAAGTTGTTGCCTGAAGGAGCTTTACAGATGGTATGCATCCAATAATGCCAGAGTGGGTCGTGGTGGGTCAGTGGTAAAGAATCTAGAACAGATCAAAGAGGCTGTGTTCAGGTCTCTTCACAGGCTGTGTTTGCTCGTTCCAGGAAGATAATTGTGAGAAATTTTTTTTCGGGGAAATAGAAGGAACATCTTATTTTATTATTTTGAATATCTATGCCATTAGGAAAAAAAAAAAAAAAAAAAAAAAGCGAGNAAAAAAATGGAGCTCTTGGTAATTGCCAAGACATCCTGTGAAGACTTCAGGGAAATTAAAAGTGCAGGTAGAAATGATCAGCCTGAGCTTATATTTAAAATGGTCAGGATTATGATGAGTAACCCCTCTGATGTAGCATACTGCTTTATTTTTAACTTCTTTATTAATCAGCTAAACAGATATGTCTGTTTTTTTCAGTCCAAAAGTACTCCATCTTCCCCCCAAGACATAAGCTGAAAAGAGGTTTTTTAAGAGGTTTTCAGTTATGCTCCTGTTCTGGATGACATGAGTAGGAGATATGCTGGTGCTTGTCCAAGAGCTCCCCCTAAAACAGTTCATATATTCTTCCATGACAGTGGCTCCAGAAATCCTCACTTGAAACAGAATTGTCAGAGAAAAAGCAATGTCTATCTGCTATCCAAGGTGGATGTCTCTGGTCGGAACACAGTATTTCCAGATCAGATGGACACACCTCTGCTATTTCTCTCCTCTCCTTCTTGTGCCCTGTGGAATGAAGGCTAGGGTAATTAATATTTTTTAATATTTAATATTTAATATTTAATATTAATACTTTTGTTGGCTGTTTTTCTGATCTATTAATTTGCAAATTCTAAAATATCATAGAATTTCAACTAGAATGTCCCAGGTTGTCATGTAGTAAAAATGACCTAGTCACGTCTTAACAATTTCCTGGGAAATGGCAGGATTTTGGTTAGGACTGAAGCTAGTCTCTTGATTATGCAAAAAAAATTTAGGGCTGCTGGTCTTCTTGGAGAAACCTTCATCCATTTTTCTCTCTTTCTAGACTGGTCTGGTTCCTTTAGTGAAACAGCTTATTAAGGGTATTCACCAAATGAGACAAATGCTCTAATCAACCTGACAGCAATCTCACCCAGATGAGAGAGGACCAAAAAAGCCCACTAGCTCTGGAGAGCTTACTTATTCCTGGTTTCTTTCTTTTGATAAAGAAAGTTAATGCGTGTATGCTCTCTCTGCAGTTCTATCACTTTCTGCAATAATCAGTAAAATGGAGGAAAGACAAATCAATTACTGCTTCCTTTTCACATCTTGACCTAATAACAGAGTTTGCTTTGGAACATTCTTACTCTTCATGTTCTTGGCACAAGTAGAGAAGCCTACTTTTGTTTTGTCTCATAGTTTCATTCAGACTCATATTGGTGGCCACTTAAGTGAATTAAACACAGCAATTCAAACTTGCCTCATGTAAAACGAAGGCTGTTTTCCTTAGCAGATTTTGTAAAAGGACTTTTCAAATACAGGTGGATAAACAATACGAATGTTTAGAGTATAAATCAGCAACTGTTGATGTAAAATTCATTATTGTAAATATCATAAAGATATCATTGAAGCAAGCTGGAGAAGACCCACAGAAAATATTCAAATAGTTTTTTTCCCGTAATCTTGTTAGATAATATTTCAGAAATCAAAAGCCTACATGCACATGCCCATGTTTTAATAGTATTGTATTCTACTTTTAAATAAAGGAAAAATTAAAGAATCTTTCCCCTTCAGCAGTGGCAGTGGAATAGTCTGCTGGAAGTTTCATTCCATAAAGTGTCATTTCTTTTCCAAAATGAAATGTCTGAGTGTTCTGCCAATCACACAGTCCAGTTGGCCAAACATTTGCTGTTGCTTTGTGCAGGAATATGGACACGTGTTCAGTGCTGGGCGCTTCAGAGAAATTCAGTTTTGAAAATATCACAGACCAGTATAACAAATCACCATCTGAAATTTAGTAAAGCAGCACTATTCGTTCCTTGTGCCATTTGTATGTCAAGGTAGTTCTTGATCCTAGCATGTGCATCATTAAACTGAGATGATTTTCAGGAAGTAGTCCCTTTTCAATGTATTTGTATGTAAATGTATTTTCAAATGCACAAAATCACTGTCCTTTCTATGCCCTGGGAAAGTGTGATTTTGGAAAGAGCATCTGTAAAGTTTCTTCCATCATTCTGATCCTCTAAGCAGACCAGGTAAATTACATGTAGCAAATGCTTACAGAAACCACAATATGTTCAGTTACTCTTCAGCACATTTAGCTGAAGAAGAACGTTCTCCACTATTTTCTCAGTTAAGGAAACCCCCAATCCATAGAATATTTTAAAATTAATTCCTGTTTATTTTGGTTAAACTGGATACAAAATACTTTTGAATTTTGAATACCAGAGGACTCAGCAAATACAGCTTAATTCCACAGAGCTGACTGTGGAGAAAACAGATCATGACACGAAAACACATGCTGCCAGTGGGACGTGTCACCCTTAAAAGCTAACTGTGACACAGAGTGGAGTTCTGTGACCTGCTACCTTGCTCTCTGGCAGGCAGATGAAACGATGGTGAGAAAGAGCTACTGCTGGTAGGCAACAGCAGAGCTCTGGGAAGAGGAATTTGAAGGGCAGCAGCAGTGGATAAAATGGCAGGAGCACTCCACAGGCAGGCAGGAGAATCAAGACAGTGTTTTGCATTGATCAGTGCATGAAAGGGATGAAGGAGGAAACAGCAGAGCTTGCACAAACCAAGGTGGGAAACCCAGTGCAAAATGAAATGCCCGAATGCAGAGAAACCTGTAATGACAATGGTGTGTAAGACACTACATTAAAGTCCATCACTGCAGAGCGAGCTCTCAGGGAACTGTAAGGCTCAGACCCAAACACAGGCAGGCCAGAGACAGAGCAGTGTGGTGGAGGCACTGCTTCACAGGCTCAGTTCTTGGAAGCTCTGTAACTGTTTTCAGATTACCTTGCTCTCTATTTGTTTGGCTTGCACATCAGTTGTGATCATCAGCTTTTCAGCTTTCAGCTTCATGAGTAGTTCATTCAGTGACTGTTCCAGCCCCACCATTTCACAATTACTCAATGTCGGCAGATCCTACCTTTTTTTTTTTTTCCTAATGCACTTCTTAAAGTTATAAGACACATTATTAAGTTTTTGTATTTTGGATTCAGAGAAAATTTGGTGAAAAGTCATTCCTAGTTAGAGAACAGTGGTTACTTTTCAATGATTGCTCACCAGAAGAATCTAAAAAGTATGTTTGTATTTCATGCTACCATGGTTTTGTTTATTTGTAACTTAAGTATTCCTCTTACATTTTGGCTATCTGGCTGAGTGCAGCGTTTGTAATTACTGGGGGTCTGAATACAACAGAGTGAAGGATGTATTTGCAGGCTTGAAGTCACACATCTTGCTTTACCTGTTAAGTATCTTGTCCAATCACTAATTACCTAGTCGTCACCAGGTATCATCATTAATGTATTATCATTAAATGTGGTCCCCTGATCAAAACTCCGTAGTCAAATATCTTGAGCATTTAAAGCTGTGGGAGACAGAAAATGACACTGGAATCAGGACTGAGCATTTGATAGTAAATGCAGTGTTTTTGAAATTACTCAAATTTACAGTGACAGTAGCAGAGTTAAATTTGAATAGCTTGTACAGGCTGTCTTTGAAGTCTACAAAAGGAACATATTTTAATATGCTTTTCTATTTTAAATTATACATGGAAAAAATATGAGGACATTAGTAAATGATACATCATGCCTAAGATCAATTCGTGCAACCAGCTATATGACGCAATCAAAGTGATGAAGTTTTAATTTGAAAGTAGCTTGTTTATGTAGCTGTTGATTCAAAAATGTTAGAAGCCAGGTAAAACCTCCTCTAAACTGGTTGTATAGTTGAGGTACATTAACAAAATACTTTCAGAATGAAGAAATTAATAACATAGATAGTAAAACATAGTGATTTCTGGAGGTATTAAAAGTACCGTATGTCAGTGATACCTACTTTGTTCCTCTCACTTTGGACCTCACAGACTGATAAGAAAGGAAAAGCCTTATAACCCAGAAGTAAAACTGTTGCGTGATTATAACCCTGACAACCTCCTCCTAATGAGCTTCCCTGCAGATAGAGAGAAGAAACAGCTTTGATCTCTCAAAGTGAAGGATCTGAATGAACCACTGTTTTAAGAAAAGGAATCTGATTAGGCCTACTCTCCTAGTAATCAAAGTCACAAGCTACCATTTGAGGTATTTGTGAAATTCAGATAAGATTAGTTGCTCCTTGGATAAGCCACTGCAGTCAGTAGGAGCTAATTTTGTCTGGGATGTGACCACAGGAATGAGCACAATGGGAAATGAAGAATAATCTTGCTGAATATATTACAAGGTAGAGCACCTTCTATTAGAAAATGTAAAGCAGCTTTAAATGTTTGCAATCTAAATCATGATTAAAAATTCCACCTCATCAACAAATCACAATTAGTGTAATTATTTGACAATGTAATTCAAGTTGTATCCTATTTAAATGAAAGACAGTCCTACCTCTAAGTAGTTAAAATAATTTTAAAAAGAGAACATATTTATTTATTATGACAACTCCCCTGAAGTTTGTTAAACCGCCTTATTAATGCTAGAGCCATGTTTGGATTTGAGAGTGCCTCTTAGATTTGTTAAACATGGATATTAAACAGATGTACATATGTATATAATGAATAGCAGATACGCTGCTAAGTTTTATCAGTTTCCTCTCCCTTATCATTTCTCTGCCCACTGGAAATGGGATAGAATGGCATCTCCAGAACTGTCAGGCTGGGAAGCAAAAATAGACATATTGGTGCTTATTTTAGATTACACATGAACAGGAACATCTAAAGGAAAAAGGATATCTCAATGAGGAGCACAAGAACATCTCTGTCTGAGAAAAAGTCATTTCTGAACTGAATCAGAGTTCAGGTTTGAGCCAGAACATCTCCTTGCTTCTGTATTACTTGTGTCCAGCAAACAACGCACACGGCACATGGCTTTGTTCTCACTGACAATTTTAACCAAGGCACCCTTGAAAAACAAGACTGGCCATTTAGATATACAAAGGAAGCAAGATGGATTTTAGTAATGTAAAAGAAACCAAAACTGTTAGTTTTAGATTATTCAATTGTTTTAGAAGGAATAGCCTTTTGTAATGTAATGCTGTTCTATGATGTTAGAAAAAAAGAAAAAAAAAAGATAAAATCTCTTCAGCAAAACTCTTCCCAATAAACAAGATAAACAAAAGTATGCTCCTGGACAGATTTTGACATTTAAGTGACATACAAAGAGCCGAGTAATATTTTTTACTTTTTTTCTTTTGAAGCTATTATAAAACACCCATGCTACTTTTCATCAGATTTTGAGACCAATTTGTAGGGGATAGGAGGGTTGTGAGATCAGTGACTCATTTCAAGCTGTCACTGTTATTTGTGGTGAGCCAGAAGCAACTGATAACAGAGTATTATCTCTTAAGAGAAAAGGAGGGCAAGAAAGGGCTTATGTTTTGTTGTTCATTTAAAATGAATTACCCCCATCCAAATACAGCCTTGAGAATTTAATTAAGCAGCTGCCTAAATACTGGCGTTTAAGGATGTTAGGCATCTCATGTCAGCGTACTAAACAAATGGGACAATAAAGATGCAAACTGCTTTGTTTGATTGAAGACCGAGCTTTTTCACTAAGTCTTCAAACCATCTGGCCCTGTTTGGAGGATGTGGGATGGTAGCTACTTTAACTCTTATCTAATGAAAAGACTCTCACTGTCAAATGTGCACCAGAAAGGAAATATTACACTTTTAGGCTTATAAAATCTTCTTCTTTCTCTAATGAAAGAGTGTGTTTTGAAGGCAATAAATTCCAGAGCCTAGGTGATAATCTTATTCAGTGACCTAAAATTTCCAGATCTTTCAATGCCAATTCATAAACAGTGAAATTGCTTCAAGAGGTCCTATTCATCCAGTTATACTTAGGGAGCAAAATAATTTGAGGTTTCTCAGTTATTACACAACCATCTCCAAACTTAAAGAGGGGTTGATTCTCAAAGGTTTTTGAATAACTGGGCCTCCTTCCAAATTTGGATTTTAATTGGTTGTGTTCTTTTTTTCCCAGCTCAGATACCTGAAATTAAAAGCCATTCATGAAAAAGTTGGCTCTAAGAACTCAGCTTCACAGCCCTTCACAACTTTGTCCCTGCCAAAAATCTCACATCACTTCATTTCCTTATATTCTCACTCTACAGTACCAGTCTGCACTGCTTCCACTTTCATTTCCATCTGTGTTGTCCACACTGCCACTTCAAATCAGGACTTTTTTTCCTAACACCGCTCTTCATCTGACACCATTTCTTCATTTACTTCCCTTTCAACAGCCCATATTTTTTTCTGAAAACTGCTTAGAAGAAAATTCACACACTGTAGCAGCATTATTTCTTACTTCTACAAGAGAAGAAAAAGGTAGGAAAAGCCCAAATGTGCTGTTGACCCTTGTAGAGACACCTGTATACAAGGAGGAAGAGCTGTGTGAGCATAACCAAGCTCTGGGTGAATTGTTAGCAGTTCTCCATGGATTACCAAGGGGCCACGAAATACAATGTGGGTTTCATCAGTTAAAATTATTTATCCCTATTGTCTTGAATTAAGAGAGAGTTTCGGTTTAGACTGGCATCACTCTTCAAAAAGCTTGGAGGAAAAATACCAGTTTTGTCTGAATCTATCTGCATATATTAGTATCAGTGACTACTTCACTGTAATAGGAGCAGATAAGTTTATTAAAGCTGCTGATGCAGTCGTCTCTGTTAGATGATGCCCCTTAAATCTTGATTTAACCTAGACTCCAGGGTTCTCTGTTTCCATGACATACTCATGTCACGATTTCCTGGGAGAAACAGTCTTCAGTGGAGATTGTAGATGACAGATCCACACATCTGCAAAAGTGGGCATCTAACGCCAAGTTTCTTATTAAATTACAAACCAGTGCAAAAGTAAATTTAATAACTTGATTTTTCTGTTGAATGGGATTGACCTTTGCTGAAACTGTACTTAGACTTTTTTCCCTTTTCCAATTCAGGCTTTTTTGAAAAGATTTTATTAATTTCCAAAGACCATTTTTCTTTTACATTGCTTGATGAAGTTGGAAAGCATTTAGTTTCTTGGAAAGAAGGATGTACATCTGATGTTGACCCTTCAGATAAAATCAGAGAGGATTTGTCTGTTTATTGCAGGAGCTTTACTCTCACCAAATGCTTCCACCGAGATTTTTTGGTTTTTAGGGTTTTTTTTTCCCTTTACTGGAAGAAATACAATGCTTCTTGCTGTATTTCTGCATTTGGCTCTGATAAGGGTATGCATCTGCTTTCAAAGGACAGAATATTTCAGATATTTTATATTTGTATATAAGAAGTCATTGCTGGAATGAAAATATTGAGGTTCAGAACCTCTGCTGTAAAACACAAAGCGACGCATCCACTATTACCAGACACGTATATATATGGCCATTGTTTTAATCTCCAATAAGCATTCAACTCATTTATATATGAATTAATTTATATACCCTTTCCTAGGGTAAGAGATTTGAGTGATACTCCTATCTTGCAGTGATGCTCCCATCCAGGTGGATTCTGTGTGCCTGCTGAATGGCTGCATGCCAGCAACTGCAAAATCAGATTTTATGTCTTTCCCATATATATTATTTCCTGATTTATAACATGAAACCAGATTAAATTCCAGATGAGCTTGTCTTACAGGTGCATAAATACAAAAGCTGTGGTCCAAGAGTTCACACTGGCTGTAGTGTGCACTAGTTTTTTTGGCGAAAGTGAGGGGAAGAAAATACAACCATTATCTAGGATATATACTTGCATATTCCAGAGTGAAATAACTATGCTATAAGCAGCAGAAGACACACTTCTGAAAGCTGAAAGCATTACAAAGAAAATGGGTATTGAGCAGTCTGGTCCTAAATCACCACCTTGTGCAGCTCAGTATCAGCAGTCATATTCCACAAACTACATCTGGGAACATGTTTTAGGTATAAAACAAAAACAAGCTTTTGCTATTGGATTTCAAAGAATTGTCCCCAAATGCAAAATCTTCAAAACATCCATATCCAATACTGACACCTAAGAGAACTGGTTTGAGAACTGATTTACCTGAACCTGGTGTTGGCAAATTCATATCAAAGTTCTGCGGGGATTTGATCAGGAGAGCTGACTTTCCTTTGGATCTTAAAACAATCAATAAGATTTGTAACTGTTGTCTAAGCACCTTGGGAGGGATTCAGTTTTGAACAGCAGAAGAAATGCATACTTCTTTTCAAGATGAATATAAATTACTACCTTTTCTGAAACAGCCTTCAGTTTTTGTTCTGTGGCCTATAAGCACTTCTCTAACTGGAAAATTACATGCAGAATACAGCAAGGTTTTTCTTTTTTTTTTTTTTCTCAAAGGGTTTAAAGCTGCTCTTGCATTAGTAGGTTAAATGCATTCACTTCTAGAAGACATGACAGCCTGAAGTAAAAAAAGAATTTAAAGGTGAAAGGGTTATCAACTGGAGAAAATTATCCTGACACCACTCTTTTGTAACCGTGAGCAGATTGAATTATGTGATTTTAAATGAGATCTCTTTGGTAACTTTTCCATGCTCAACCAGAAAAAAAAAAAAAAAAACCAACAACAATTTATCAAGAGAATTACTGTTTTGCATCTCCCTCATTTCCCTCTCACATATACAAAGGAATAAAACTCCTTGCTTTGAAAGTGAATGTTTTTTATAAAAGCCTTTTGATTTTTCTTGAAAAGAAAGGCCTCTAGCATGTTTTGTTTTTAATTCTACCATGCTTGTGCATGTATGAATAAGTGTATGTGAATCTGTCTCTAAGTGCCAGATATATATTTTCTGTGTCTGCATGGAAAATAGACATGTCCATATGCACAGAAAACTAATAGTTAAGCAATCTGCTTTGAAGTCTTTTGAACTACAAACATTTTAAGCAGAATTCAAGACTGGATCAACTTCTTTGACCTGCACATTTTTAAACAGTAGTAGATCTCAGGTTTATTCAATGTATTTTACAAATGCAATGTTGCTGCCATTATGCAGTAAGTATTGCTTTTGTCTGTCAGCTTTAAAACATGTTTCAGAAGATTTTCTAGCTGTTATGGATAAACACTAAAAAGAAGAAGAATGAAAAAAACACAAACCAAAGCAAATCTCCTCTCTCTCTTCAGCATAGCTGCATTCAGCTGGGAATTCCTAGCAGTTTTATAGACTACCCACATTACCATAGCCAAAGATGTTCTTCTAAGACTTAATTTCTTCTTCTATATGAAGAAAGATTAAAATAAAATTATTAGTGGAATGCCATGTCCATGAGCAAACTGAGAGTGGTAAGGATTGAGCAAGGACATTTAACAAATAAAGCTTTTCCCTTTGCATACTGGAAGATCCCAAGCATTCGGCTAAGTGGGAGACGGATCTCTATAAACCCCCAGAAGTAATTTGAACCCCACAATTGCCCATGCTATGCCTTGGATCTGCTTTATAAAGCCCTATCACAAAGAAGAAGATCAGGAAAAGGAAGGAGGACAGCAGGATACCTGACTCCACAACCAGGATTAATGGATGCAACCACTAAGTGCCCCTGACAGGTAAAGAATAACGTCACCACTTGTAAAGATGTGTCTTCAATAAAACTGAAAGTCTCAGACTTAGTGTGGGCTCAGATCTGATCATTTCACCTCCCTGAATAACATCCATCCCTTTCTCTAGACTTGAGACAGTGTCACATGTTGACCTCATCCCTCCTACTCCAGCTTCCTGCCCTTCAAAACCAAGCAGTGCCTTTAAGCCACCCACAGGCAATGGACCCTTGCAATGCAAGGCCCATTTAGAAATCCAACCTCAATTTTGTGTCGCATTTTCTGTTCAAACCAGAGAAAATGTCAGAAAGAAATCAAGACAAGCCAGATCCTCAGCAGCTGGCTGACTCTAAGCTCATTTCTATTGCACAGAAGCCAACCAAACCAGCAACAGGGTAGTGCCAAAGAGCATCAGGACAGCCTGCCAAAGAACAAGCCTTAGGCCTAGCTGCTGCTACTGGAAACCCCAGACAAACGCCTGGCAAAGGGCTGGCCCCAGAATAACACATTGTTATTGTGGAGGAAGGAATGATGACACAATTTCCTGCACAATATTTATGCACTTGTGCCCTGGAGCTTTGGCTTCTCACTTCAGTGGATATAAGAAGCAAACCAACTGCAAGAAAGGCGCTTCTGTTGCCTAAGGTATTGCTGTGACTATTTGTCCATTTTTTTTTTTTCCTGTCTATTATACAGTAAGTTCTTTGATTCCCGTAGTGATCTTAAACCAATGAGAGGATGCCATCATCACACAGAGTTTGCCATCATCAAGGGCAAAGCAATCAGCAGATAATGAAGAAACAAGGGCATCAGAAAGGTGATATGAGGTGTCACAGGAGGTAGAAACAGGACTGAAAATGAAGACTGGGTTTCCAGACTCCCTCGTACATGGGACTTCATCCTTCTTACTCGGCTCATTCCCATCCAGACAGATTGTGACATTTATATTGCTGTGCAATTACAGCAAAAGCCAGACTTTTGTTGCACTGGCACATGTAGGCTCCTTGCCTTATGGATTTCTTTTGGGATAAAGGCATACAGAGCTTGTACAATTTATGTCAAACACATAATTCTGATGTCATTTCATATACACACTTGCTACAAGGTCACCAAAAGGTATTTCTCCCAGGGCATTCTCTCATTTTCTTTTAATCAGTGTTACTGTTTCTGGACTAGGGTGGGGACTTAAGGAGTGAAGAATATTTAGATTATTTTGAATAAACTAAGAGATTCACATTATAAAGAAGAACTTGTAAAACTCTGAGAGAACAAGCAAGATTTATTAACATGATAAGCACATAGATAAGATTTTATAAAGGATTTTCTGATTATGCTTAAAAATTTATGAGTGCTTCCTCAAATGTGCAACAAACCTCTTGTTGCAGGTAAAACTTTTATTAAATAGCAGGTCTTCAGATCTTCCAAGTAGTAGAGTCATATTGGCGCTTATTTTTTTAAATTCATAGAACTCAGGGAATGATAACTGAGCTTTAAATTTCCTCTCTGCTAAATTCTCTGCATTGATATACTCGGAGACAGTTCAGCTCAGAAAAATTTACAAGTCAAACAGACAAAAGAGGTAAAAGGCTGAAAAAGTTCAAGATGCAGTAAGTTATTTTCATAGATGATATATCAAGGTGGCAGCTGAGACTGCCATTTTTATGTTTCAATCTCTGATTAAACCACAATGTCTGCTAAAGAAGCAGACATCGTTTTGAATCTAGAAAAATAATGTATACAAGGTTAAGGAGTTAATGATCTATTGATGTAACAAGGTAAAGCAAATGGGAAAAAATGCAATTTGCATTACTGGCATAGGAGAACACTTCCTCAGGTTTGCGGTAACAGAAGAGCGTGAAGCAGCCAAAATATATTCAATTTGGCAGAACCAGACAATTAGGAGCAAAAAAACATTTAGTCCCTTTCAAAAGTTTAACTGTTTCTACTGCAGACCTGTCAAAGTGACATGCATTAGCTGTCGAGCTCTTACCCCAGTTTTATCCAAGCTGACGTGTGTGCAGGTAGTGATGGCTGAATACCAACACTGGTACTTTTAAAGCAGACAGCTGTTGCACTCAGCTCTTACTTAAAGTGCATGAAAATTGGTGTTATGCTGTGAGCAAATGACAGCAGAGCAGAGGCCAAGAGAATGCTCTTGAATGAGGTGGAAATGTTATGTTTTCTTAGTGTTAGCCATGAATTTTGTCCTAGTGCCAGAGTGGTTTCTATGCGGGCTCCTTGCAGAGTGAAACAGAAGTGATGGCTCTACTGCAGCTTTTCCTCAGTCCGAGGCAATTCATCAGCACGATACCAATCTCTGAAATGTCTAGCTGTTGTTCTTCTCTGAAAACACAATACAGCTAAGATAAACAGTGCTGCTTTACAGAGAAAGGGCAGAAGGATAAACACAGTTTCTAGAACTGCAATCACTTTTCTTCATTTTGAAAAATTTGTTACTACAAGCGGAAGTTCATGGGCAGGAGAAGGAAATAGAGATGATGCCATTTCTCTGGATTGGAGCAACGGTGCACTTCAGTTTTACCTTCTACAGGAAAAGATCTGCTATTTCAAAAGTCCAGCATAAATGAGATCATCTATAAAATAAAATATATCTCTGTGAAGAATGTCAGAGACTATTCTGCAAAATTTATTTTTTAAAATAGGTCTTGTTTAAATAAAAAGCCCCCAGCTGAAGAGGGGTTATTCCTTCAGTGAGGGCTGAAGGGTTTAGGATGCATAAGAATGAACGATTTCTGCAGGAATTAAAACAACAAGAAAAAAAAAAAAGATAAGAGCAATTGAAATATTTACCAGTTAAACCAACAGTAACATAAGAAACATATAAACACCTCTCAAAAAACCAAAATATTTACCAAAGGACAGCAGCTATTTGCATTTGCAACATGTGAGAGACTAGCACTAACTTCCCTCTGCGGAATGTTGCATTAACAGGCTTCCTTTAAAACCTAAAAAGAACTCTTTAAAACACACTAATTTTTCAAGGTCAAAACTGAAACTGCACTCCATCCTGTGCCATTCTACAAAGTAGAACTGAAAGGCAGGGCCTTTCTTGCTTTTTGCTTCTCTCCACCTGGGATGGAAATTTAGTTGTGCCACAGTCTGCTCTAAATGTTTGAAAATTATTTTCAACATGTTCAAAATTATTTTCAATATGTTTGGCCTCTTGCATTCCATGATTTACTTGAATTATGCCAGACAATTTTTTCAATTATTACATTTCATGATGTGACCTTTGACAGCAACATGCATTACTCAGCATGTTGAAGACTTCTATCTATCTATTCAATTTCTACTCCCTGGATGAAATAGATAAGTTCATTGCAACTTGGTAAAATCACTGGGAAAAGACTGGATCCGCTGGAATGAAAATCTGCAAGTTTTACAGTCAGTAACTAAAAAATTATGCAATTTTCTTCGTGCCACAGTAAATAATTATTAAAAGTATAAATGAAATAAAATAATTATGGGTTTAGATGTTCTTTATTAACTGCTTTTGTTTCTCTCATTAAGCTTATTTTGGATTTCCACTCCAGGAAAACTGTTTAACAGGAATCCCCGCTTTACTTTTTAACTGTACAGTATCAAAGATACATGATTCATTGTGATGTTTATTGACTAGTTTTCTTACAAAAAATGTTTCTTTTAGATTTTGATGGCAGACTTTACTCACAGCTTACTACAACTTCTGTCTCTACTACAATCTGTACTGCTACAAAAGATTTTGAATATTCTTGTAATCTAGAATATTTTTTTTTCCTGCTGCCAATAAAACCTTTTCATTTTCAATGAAAGGCAAAATTTCAGAAAAAAATTATAGAATTATCACAAAGAAAAGTTTTGGGTGCTTTTGAGGGAGGGTTTGGTTTCTTTGCGGGAGAAATATTGGAAGTCCATATGTTCAGAAAAACAGTGGAAGATTTTATACATATCCATACAAAGTTTGTTTATAAAATTCACAAAATTTGTTTTCCATATATAAAGTTTCTGGTACTCGTAAGAAATCATCAAGAATAAGATTGTCTACTCAAGTCTGGGGGGTAGAACAACACCCAGAAAAATGGATACAATCCAACTCAGGAATGATTCCTTTGAAATAAAATCTGTGGTGTAGGAATGAATAACTACTAGAGCATACAGCTGCCAACTCTGGAATTTAGCATTCCACATTTCACTTAACCATAAAAAATGAAGAGGACCCATGTTCAAAGGCAAATGTAGTAAAACATTAAATTAATTTTATAGTGTGCATATTATAGGTCAAGCATGTCTAAAAGTTCTCAAAGCAAACTGCAACAATGTCACTGAAAAATATTTGCCATGGAATAACATAAGTAAAACATAATAATAATAAAAGACATTTCTATTGTGTCTCTCTTCTGCCTTCTCATTATACTTTTAATAATACAGATGGTATTTTTGAGCATATATTAAAATCTTCTCTTGCTTTTTCTGGGCTTAGTTCTAATGATTTAACTCACACTGACTAAAATGTTACCCATAATAAGGACTCATTCATTTCCATTCTACTTTCTTTGAGATAAACTTGTTTTCAACAACAGCTTTCCCTGTACACCATGTTACCATATTTTGCTTTCAAGTATTCTTTTTCCCTTTTAGAACCCAAAACATTTATTGGTATATTCCCTTTTCCCAAACTCTGTGGGAAGGATGTTCAGCTTTGTTACAGGAACATGCGTCCCCTAACTCAAAGAAACCAGAGCTACAACATACCAGCAAATACTGGTCATGATTTCAAGAAGGAAAAAGTACATATGTTTTTGTGACACTAATGGTATTAGCATAAAAATAACATTTTTCAGGTTGTAATTATTTCTGAATAACATTCCTGTTCAGAAGGACTGGAAGCATCCAGTTTGCTTACAAGTATCTTCAGCTGGCTTCCTTTCCTATTGAAATATTAAGAAAATAAAACTCCTGTCATAGAAAATACCAGCATTTATTCATATTTTATATGACAGAAGTTTTTAGAGGTATTGGAATATCAGATGTACCCAAAAACCTGAAATGTGGAGTAATAGTTACCTGATAAACTAAGTGTGCAGATGCCCTTGTTATGACCCTCTTTTTTCTCCCTGAAGTGTTTTATTCTTTATAGAATTTACATTATTACCTGTGAATCATAGCTGCCAGAAGGAAGACGATTACATTTTATACCTAATCAAATACTCCTAAAGTATCAATTATTTCATAAGACTGAAGCACAAAGCCAGACCTACAAAAAAGTTTAGGGAATTGTTTAGTTCTGTCGTGGGGGAGGTGCAAATCTGAACCCTGAGACACTTGAGATTTTAACTAAGAAAAAAAGTGATGGTTAAAACATGGAAAGAGTAGTCTTTGTAGTCTGCACTACCTTTCTGTGGAGAAGAAATTATAAATCAGTCAACAGCAAATTCTGAGCACTGCTGACAACAACGACAGGGATAATGGATAAAAAGGAAAAAGGAAGAGGGAGAATGAGAGAAAGAGGATAGAAAAAGTGAAGGAGGTCATGCAGCCAAGGGACCTGTTTAAAATCAGTCCGTATATTTTGGAGCATTGTCCTGCGTCCCACATGATTGTTCCATGTAGAAGACTTCAGTATTTCTCAGATCTTCTTCTTCACTAAATTTTTACATCACCATGAAGAGAGATCTCCTAAGCTATAGCCAGATTAATGAGTAAAAAGGCAAAGTCAGCTACACAGATCTGTAATCAAAATTAAGAGACCTAAGTAGCTGCTAGGAACTTGGAGCCTGGTTCTATCATCGCTTGGTAGGTGGTATTGGGATAGCAATCGTTGGAACATTACAGGATTTCAGAAGGGCTCAGGATTTATGAGACTCCCCACATATGTCTAATTGAAAGATCGTGAAAGTTAGCCTGGATTCCAAGATCTGTGTTAGTAATCATGCAAAACTCAGTGGGTTTGCAACTTGTGAGTGACACAGACATTTTCTTGGTGCAAACTTACATTTCATAATTATTTATCATCTTAAAAAGAGATCACAACACAGGTTATATGTATTCATACCTATTTGCACTGATGATTCTTCACCTTTAGCCTTTGGTTCAACAACATAGAAGGAATGAATTCTTGCATCACATTCACTTGAATTTTATTTTTTTTCAATTAGGCATGCCACCAAAAGCTGATGAAAAGATCTTGAGATTGACAGAGCGTGCTTTATCATGTTAGCACTCAAGCAAGTCATCACTCGAACAGAGGCGTTATGAATGAACCATGACATCAAGTACATTCTCCAGAAGAATGAACAATACGCTGCAATAACACAGCACAAATGTCACTGGTAGAAATAAAGTATGGAAACAAAATAAACTCTCATGCTTCAAGGCACAGATCAACAAAGGCTTTACACTCAGACTAGAAGCTAAAAGGATTAAATCTGGTCATCCGGTGCATGTGCACTGCTCTGCACAATGGGATCACTGGGTTCCTACTGAAGTACTAAGCTGCTGTAGTACCAATCACCACAAAAATCAACATGGGATAGTTGCAGCACTTGATCTTTTTACTGAGGGTATAAAGAAACCTTTCTCTGTATGTGCAAATGCTCAAATGATGATTTCTTACATTGCCTTCTGAAATATCAACCATTACAAAGTGCCCCCAGCAGCACTCTCAAGTTCGAATTCCCTGTTTTGTACACAAGCTATGTTCACACTAGCAAGGTGTGATGGTAGTATATCTTTTAAGTTAGAGTTGAGGATGCAATAACCCCATTACACACACTTCAGGAGCTTGGATTTCAACTAGATCTGGTTTAATACTGTAAATTTCAGCCCATTATCACTTGCTGCAGGTTAGGTCCAATGCCAAAAAACACCTTTTGGTTTATGTTGACTCAAAAAGTGTTGATTTCCTGTGATTCAAGACCACTGCACAATTCAATCCAAGAAGCAGTTGGAGGGGTTAACTGGATGATTAACTTCAGAAGCCTGTTCCTGACCTGGAGTAAATTGCTGTTGTAGGCACACTGGTCTTGGCCTCAGAGCGCACACCAAAATACCACTGAAGTGCTCCATCTGGAATGCCCGAAGGAAAACCCTAACAAGCCCCAGGTGCCACGAGGCAGTTCAGTGCACCCTTTGAAGCCACCAGGAAAGCCTACACCCTGCTCCTCATGACATGGAGCAACCTGAAATGCAACACAGCTGCGAGCGTGTTCCTGTGCCGGAGGTCTGTTCAAAAGCTGAGCGGCAGAAGTAGCACGAAATGCTCTCTCGTTTCTTAGTGTCTCCATGTTGTTACACTAGCAAGGCAAAGCCTCTAAGAGGAAACTTCTCCACATCGTACGGAAATTCCATGCAGTGTCTCACCACTAAGGACTAAGCATCAAATCTGGATCCTTAGAAATTGTCAGTCCCTGACTGACAAATGGAAAAAGGCACATAAAGACAACCACATCTTTCACATTCTTCCCGTCATCTCTCAGATGTTCTCAAACCTTGTGCTGCTCTTAGTGGGGGTCTGGTTTTTTTCTACTATTAGAGGCTGACTGCCAAGAAAAAGTTTGCCAGACAAGCCAAATCTGTCTTGCAACAAGGTACACTAGAGCTCAGGATAACATCAATACGACTTGATGCCAGCCCCAAGGGTGTGCATGTGACTTAAACCAATGACTCTCTTGCCCCTTCCTGTAAGTAGCTTTGTCTGGTGTGTGTTTGGACATGCCAGGCTGCCAAGGCCACACCAGGCAGACGTGCCATTGCTGGACACACAATGGATTCCTTGTGCAAGGAAACAAAATCACACAGGTAGAAATTAAACTGCTGGGAATAGGTTTGACTTAAGAGGAAATCATAGATCATACCACTGTCAAATATTCAGTACATCAAGATCTGTCTCTGTTTTTACTGGTTTCTTTGGCTTTGAAATTTTGAGAAAGACTGAAAAGCTATGGACACCTTGTGGTGATCTTCCAAGCATCTGTTGTGCTGATGGAGAATCACCTCACAGATCTCTTGCTTTTTAGCTGCTTGCATAGTATGTCGCTTCTGAGTTCCATTTCACACCAGCTATGTTTGCTTAAAAGACCCTTTCAATTCTCCTTGTATTGTCTGGCTTTGTTGGAGCCTTAAGCTCAGAGCTGGAGCTGACTCTTTGATAAACGCACTTTTTCTAAGGAGACAGAGGCCCATGTGTCTGCTGTCTCACCTGCGTTCTGGGCAGCTGGTGGGTTCCTGTGTATTGGTAATGCTCTTCCTTGGGATACTGTTATGAAGGTTTAGAAACCAGACAAGAAAAAAGTTGTGGCACCGTTAATATAGCTCTCTTCCCTCTGATGATGAAGCCTGTAGATAGACTAGATGTCACCTGCCAACTTGGTTCCTGGGGAAAAAATCTTTATATACAAAATTTCCAAAAATCATCATACAAACACATGCATGTGTTAACATTACCAACATATTAACAACTGTAGTTTGTTCTGTGGTTGTGGAACCTGTGAACTGTCTTAATGCTGCACTGGCTTATGATCTCCTTCCTAAAAATAAAATATTAAAGCCCTCAGCCACATGCCAGTAAAATTAAGGGAAATGTAGTCACAATAATGTGTGCTGACTTAGAAGCCAAGCCAAAAAGGGTCATCTTTATTTATCTGGGAAAATAATTAATATTACCTTGCATTTTCTTTGATTTGCCAGTTGCATATATAAAATAGTTTTTAATGGATTCAGGCCCCGGTAGAACCTTTATTTTCCCTTTCCAACTTCCTTTTACTATGAAGTACAGGTGGATAACACTTGGATTAGTCTCACGTTTAGATGCATTGAAGAATGTTGTGGTACTCACTGTTTATCATATGTGTACACAGGTAAACACACACACACATATATGCACAAATGAGATCAGAGTATCAGAAAACAGAGTTTTGAAACTAAAGGATGTGCACAAAGGTAAGTCCAGCGTTTGCTCTCTAGTGTTTTGTCAGTGTACCTTCAGACCCTTTGATCTCAGAGTCTTAGCTCTAAAATGAATCTATAACCAAGCTAGGAGCAGGGGGCAGAAGCATGAGGTAAGCAAACAGGGTGGACACAAAAGGGTGTTGCTCAGGTTTGAGGCATTTGTTTGCATGACTACTTGTAGACCAAGGTGAAAAGTGCAACTGGCTTTTTGGACTGAACAGAGTGTGTAAACAAGCATGAAAAAGAGATTAACTCTCACCACCGAGAAATGTTTGTGCTCTCGAAATCAATGGGTGATTCGTGACAACAAGAAAAGGGCAAATATTGAAGACAAAAAGGCTCCAAGCCGTGGTTTGTATTCAATCTGCTCTTAAAATCGGGTAAACTTGTTACAGATACACAAATAACTCATGCTCTAGGCTGTGATTTCACTAAGGTAGGAAGACGTGTTGATGTAGATAGAGTAAATATAAGCAGCAGACTGTCCTGTAACTGATCCCTCTTTAATCCTCCTCAATTGATGACAAATTGCCGTGTACAGATAGCTTTGTGAGAATGTTAGCACTTCTGATAACTGAAACCCACAAGGCAGCGAGCTGCAGCAAAAGTGCCATATTCCCACCAACTAACCAACCTAAACAAGCAAATAAATATTAAGAAAAATACTGCAAATGTCAGCAATCTTTTTATTTTTCCTGGAAGTATGTCTTCTATGATCTATGGGAAAAATAAAGTTTCTCTATGCCTTTCTTTAAACAGAGATTGCTGCAATGTTGATACGTTGGTCTAAATTAAATACATGAAAGATGTTTGCAGAGAATTTTCCTTTTAAAGTTCTGATTTTGCTACACATGCAAAGACTCTGAAAAATCAAGGCAGGGCTGCAGTGGGAACTTACTTCCTGGAGAGAGGTCGTGTCACTCCTGAAACTACCAAGTGTCTATCAAATAAAGGTTTCTGTTACAGGTAATGAATTTATTAACCAGCAAGTTTTAAAAGTTTCACCCATACATATAAAACATGCTTTAAGTACACTAATGTGGCTAAAATGCTTCTGTTGTGTTTAAGTGATTTCACAAGGCTTTAAAAATGCACCTGTCATACTTCACATTCAGCCTTTATTAGCATTCTTTTATTGTGAGAGGCTGAAATGGCAAAATCAGTCCCACTAAAACATTGACTCACAGCTCAGAACTCCTGTTTTCTAGAAAACCCATTTTGTACTTCCAGAAATTTACACCCTATAACTGGAAAAACAGGTAGAAGAGGAACAAAGACAGTGAGAGTGTTTAATGATTTAAAGGTAGCAAATAAGGCTGGATTAAGTCTGAACTGCTGTTTGTGTAACTTGGGGTATGTGAGAAGTCCCTTGCAGTTTAACAGGGAGGAAAAATACATAGTATAAACATTTGAACTCAAGGGCTCTAACATAGGACAATTACGTGGAAATATTACTGTTTTATAAAAGACCTGCATCCTTATTGGTTTTAAAACAATATTGTTGTCTGCTTTTTACCAAAAGAAAAAGGTCAAGGTGTTTCTTTCTCTTCTGCTCAAGACGTAGAGTGCATTCAGCTTAATCAAACACAGATTTTAGCCTGACCTGTACATACACAGGGGGAAGTTGGGAGGGTTAGAGCATATTTGCATTGCTTCACATTGCCTACGGTTACCATGGACAGCGTGACAAAGAGGAATTCAATTTTAACGAAGCTGCTTAGGAGCAGGACCAAAACAAGCCTAGATTTTGTACATCACAGCTGCTGGAGGTCTCACAGGTTACATTTATGCTGGTGATGTGTCAGGTCCATCCTCTGGACATGATGCTGAAAGTCTCTGCATGTTGTGCCAATCTACTTAAATTCCCTTTTTACATATCACAAGTGATTGAGGCCAGACTCTGGATCAGGAAGAGCTCATGCAATCATAGTATCCTAAAATGGTTTGGGTTGGAAAAGACTTACTTTCTAAGTTTAATTTAGGCATTCAAATTTGCTTGGCTTGGTCCTGCAACCTAAAAAATATGTGTGCCATGGCCACTCAATGGACTGTCAGAGGCTAACCCATTAGAGAGACATGAGAGGCTAACGTGGACTAAATCCCTGCTCCTTTGGATACATGGAAACACAAAGGAAAAGAGTTACTCTCTTCTAGTCTGCTCCCAAAAGAGACAAGCTAGAAACTGTCTGACACACGGGAGTAGGGACAAAAATATAAATGATCCTTTCACCGAATGACTTCAGGAATTCAGTGCAAATGTCTTCTTGACAATAATTTTCTCCTATTTTTCTCCAGCGTTTAAAACTGATTAGGAACCAGTAGGTATGTTATAAATAAAAACATCTTTTTATGTCATTCAAAAAAAAATAAACAGCTTCTGAATCCCTGGATAAATTCCAAGTTTGTTTAAGGAGGTTTTGTTATTAATTTTTAAACAGGGAACTTAGAATTAAGCTGATGCAAGACCATGTAGGCAAACTGAGAATTCAAACACAGCTTTCCTAAAAGGTTAACAAAAGATATTTTTCCCCTCCTTGTCTCTCATTAAAAGCAAACAAGATAGCATTGCATTTTTCTTCAGACTTCTGAGGTACAGGTGTCAGTTTTCATTCTGGTTTACTACCAGAGTAACCATATTATTTGCTTTGCTACCAGTATAATGCAAACAGTAGATGCCTCTATTTCTTGACATGAAAATATGTCCGGTTTTATAAAAAAATTACTTTTTGATTATTCTAGTTTACTAAAGCAGGACAAAGGATGATTACTGTGATCTTTCTCCCTTTCTTTTTGGAGCATCTTTAAGTCTCCTACACTGACCTGTTAGCAGTCTTCCAGTATCTGAAGGGTGCCTACAGGGAAGCTGGAGAGGGATTCTTCATCAAAAACTCTTTGGAAAGAACCTTTATGGATCTGACCTCATGTACTTCATATGAAACATTTCTGTACGTATTTAGAGTAGTTTTTAAGAAATATATAAATATGCAGTGAGGAAAAAATACTTTCATAGAAGAGCTTACATTCTACATCAATAAGATGAAAAGAGTAAGGGAATATTGTCTCAATATCTTGGATAAAACAAAAATGCTTTTCTGGTCACAAGGGAAGTAATCTGTTACATTTAGTAAATGATCCTAGGATTTCTGGGTCTTGGGCCCCTGTAAAATACTAATACTGATAAGTGTTATGTATTAAAACCTCCTTATTTCTATCTGCAGACAAGGAATTGTATGTTCAAATTTAATATCCTACCCATTTCACAATTAAGATAAGTAACAAAGAGATGATAAAATCTAAGGCGATTCAGAAGACCAAACCCAGAGATGAGAACAAAACAAATTGTCAATTCAAGAACAGAGATATGAGCTATCTAATTACCGTGGATCCTTACCACCATTTGAAATGCTCTCTATATTGCTGTCACAAGGATATCTATGCATATTGCTATTTACACCTCTAAAGAACTACTATATTTATTATTATTGACATTAACAAAGTATTATTTATAAAATGTTCTATGAAAATTATTAAGAAAATATGAAAGGCCTATTTCTGATAATTACAATATTTCTAAAAAAATCCCCAAAGTTATCCAAGTTCATTAGTTTAATGCTTTATCTACATAGTTTTCTTCATTCTTCAAGTTTCTATAAAAGTAAAAAGGAACCAAAGACTAATTTTTTTTTTTGAGAAGGTTCAGGCTTTCGGGGAGATCTATAGAAGCTCCAAATAATTTTTTCTCCCCCTTAATCTAAAGAGAACATATTTCTGTAAAATCCTTATGAATCGAGCAGAACATTTTTTAAAAAGCATTTACTACAAACCTCCACGTATGAAGATTTCACAACCTTTTTCCATGTGTTAAATTTACATTTTGCAACTATAATTTGTTGACATACTTTTAGTTTGGAATCGATTATAACCCAAGGTAATTTTGTCTAGATTAATTGTCTAGGGGAAAAATATTATTTTTAAGCTGATTATTTTTGTAACACAAACATAATGTTTGCAAATTTTTAATTGGATTGAATATTCTTCAATATAGATCACTTGCCACTACAAAAACAAAACAACAAATCCATCTTTCTCCAAACAGGCTTTAATAAATCTATTTCCATTTATCTTTTATATGTGAGAATATCCTTGCTTTATCTTCTATGTTGTTTATTTACCCTTTTTTCTTAACTGTGAGAACAAAACCAGTCTTGTTGTGTTAAGCTTTACAACTTCTTTTAACTCACTTCAGAGATTTAGGTTCTCAGGGGCCAGCAGTGATCAGCATAACAGTGTGATGTTTGCATTATGAATACTGTAGGTCAACATTTGTTCAAAAAAAAGGGAGGAAAAAAAGGGAAAAAAATTCCCATTGGAATGCTGAACAAATAATCATGATAACGTTTCATTTTTAAGACTTTTGCAGGCTTTTCTTTATCAAAACAAAATCTGGGACCTAATTTGACCTGACAGAGTCCCTTTAGTTCATGGAAATTTCATGCAATTACCAATTTTGACATCATGTTTAAAACCATGGTGTCACTCTTTTGTAAGTCCTTCACCTTGGTGTTAATGCTAAGCACTGCAAACAAAGCAGATATTTTTCTAGTACACATGAGGACTGTAATGTTAATACACTTACAAGCACATTTAGAATGGATGAGAAACAAGAAAGGCCCTTACTAACTTTAAAAATGTATTTGTGTGTGTACATGTATATGTATAGATGTATTTTTTTTTTTTTCTAAATAGGTATAGATGGGTTCACTGTGGATGCAGTTCCTTATAGAAACAGTGTACTATTGACATGGCAGCTGTGGTTTAGGATAGTATTTTGAAGCTATTTTAAAAAACCCACCAGAGACAAACTACCTAAGAGTCTATTTTAGAAAAGAATCCCAAGACAAGACACCATTTAGGCATGTTGTTAATTGGTTTCCTGAACAGAGATGGACTGACACAGTGTGCTGAAGTGTGTTTTATATATACTATAGCCCAGAGTGGTTTTTGTTGACATACTAGTGAAGAATAATTATTTTGGAATGTTTCATTTTGTGTCCCTTCGGGCCAGAAATTTAGCCTGTCCAGAATTTCAATATCAGAGTGGATGAGCCAGAAAATGTTATTGTCATGAGCTGTCCCTTTAGGGACAGAAGAAAAAGACTGGAGAGAGAGTTTTCCAAAGTGTGGACATGTCTAGCTTAGCCAAAGAATTGTGAGATGCAACATTATGTAAGAAAAAAGTCAGGCAGATCTCTCAATGTCTAGAAATTTAAATGAGCTTGTTCCAAATTTAGTTTTTCCTATTTGAATGATTAATGAAAGATAAAGGAGGGATCGACAAAGATTGAGTTAAACAGAAAAGCTTAGTATTATACTAGAGCACTTCTAACTTTGCTGTTCTGATGATTCCACTTATTTTACCACCCCTCTTGGTGCTAAAATTATTCATTGGGAATACTTCCCTGCTACTATCCATGACCCTTTTTAGAGAGCAGAACCCTGCCCTGGGTACAAGGACTTCAGTGAAAGACAAATTGGGAGTGTTAAACACACGAGAACAGCAGTCAAAATCCAGCCTGCTGCATAGGAGGTCACCTAGGCCAGGAGAGAAGGTCATGACTGTCATCTGGAAGGGACAGATGCAAAATCTGTCTTGAGTTCTGACAATTTAACAAACTCTGTCTAACAAAACATTTCTAGGAGTGTTGGGGCCTAGACTTCTAGTTGTCAAAGAATGGTGTCCACACTTATTTTTCCTTGGGCAGACTGAACGTACACTTGCTTTTCCCCAGTACTGTACCATCTAGGTTAGATGCTATGCAGGGAGGATATTTTTCTTCTCTTGTTTTGACACTTTCATTTTTATAAAATCTCTGGATTCAGGTCTCTTGTCTCCTAAAATATTTCCCTATTGTTAGCTATAAATTACTATGAGATGTGGTGCTTCCATCTCTTAAAGAATAAGTATTTGTTTGGACAAGGAAAGAAAGGATGTCCATGCTACTGAGGAAGTCCTGCTAGAAACCCAGGTTTGGGCTTCAGCACGGCATAAGATGGTTTGTGCTCACACATCTCATTTCTTTTACTTCAGGAGCATAATGGTTGGATTCATACTGCCTACTGGCTAATACTGCTGTACAGTTCTCTGGAACCCTCAAAGAATAGATAGCACCCAGACTAAAACCAGGTTTAGTCCTGGGAACTAAAGGGATAGAGAGGACTAACTGGTAAAAAAAAAAAGGGGACAAAAATCTTCCTTTGTGCCAGAGAAGCCAGAGAATACTTGAACTATAAAAACTCCAAATAGTATAAGCGTCAATTAAGTGGGTTTTAGGACTTAAACCCATTTAGGAGTGCCTACAAGCATACGTGTAAGTAAGAAGACAAAAAGAGGATGTAATGCTGCAAGCTTAGAACATGGAAAACACTGGGTGGGAGGTAGGAAACATTTAAATGGCACATTAGAGCTTTCATAGATTTTGTTACGTCTCCTCCTACTTTGGTTATAGTAAAAGCATTAAACGTGTCCCAGTTATAATGAGTACAATGATTCTACCCTGAATTTGCAGAGAGGCTATAACTATATTTCTGTTGTGAGAGTTCCTCTTACATTTGCAAAAGAAAAGAAAAAGTATCATATTTCATGATGCTCAAAATGTCATATTATTTTCTGTTTCTGGCAATCAGGGAAAGGTCGTGGGTTTAGAACTCTGAACAGTTTGTTCTAAATAATTTCCAATTTTTATATAAACTTTCAATAACCCAAGTTTGGACTCAGACGGGATACCATGTTTTCACATTCTTGAAAACTCTTGAGAAGTACAACAGGACTCCAATATTGATGAAATTCAGAGCTTTCCTACTGGTTTCTTGAGAAAAGGATCATCACGCTGCTGAGCCAGATTGCTCTATGAAACACATCCTATTTATTATGTCTTTTATAATTTTTTTTTCCTTCTAATGAAAGAAGGGGAAATAGTAACTTTGTTCTTAACTGTATTGAGAATTTACTAATATACTGCAGTCTGGTTCTTAGCAATGAATCTAAACAAAACCTTACCATTTGTTCCAACCAAAACTGTTGATATTTAAAAATGAACCATCAAAAAAATATAAAGTATTCCTGAGTTCTTTGTAGTAAAAATTACTCATAATTATCTTGAAATATTTCTGTACCTGATGTGGTTTTAGCTCCATCAAAAATGTTAGCATAAATAAGTAATTTTCATAGCTATTAGCACCATAATTAAATATCCATGCTAGCTGTGGCTTCAGTAATGAAATTTCTTGGCAAAACCTTTCCATCAGAACTTGTTTTGTGAAATTCTATCATTTCTAAGTAAAACAAGACTTAAGATCACAAACCCTGGTTCTAATGGGAAACATTAATCTGCCTGACATCTGGATGGGTAACATGGAAGCAGGGATGTATGTGCCACAAAGGAAAATTTTCAAAGCTGCCCAGGAATGCAGCAATGGTGTCAGGTAAGTCACTTAGAGTTGAACCTTTAATAGTAAAAGGATGAATGAAAACGAAATATAGCAGTGCTGTAAATGGGGCAGGTGGCTTAGTGACAGCAGCCATGGATAAGGCTGAGATGGATCAATGCCTTCTTTATCTCAGTCTTCTCCAGGAGAGTTTCCTGGGATTCTGTAGTTACAGGAAGACACAAGAGGTGCAAGCTGTGAATGAGGATCAAGTCAGGGACTCTGGTAAAACAACTTAGTCCTTGTGAGCCCTTGAGACCATATCGGCTGTTCTGAGAGTGACAGCCAATGGCAAAGCAAGACCACACTCTATCATCTTTGAAATGTCATGGAGATAAGGAGAGGACCCCAAAGATTACAGGAAAGTAAATACTGTGCATATTTTTAAAGCTAAACGCAAAAGGGTGATCCAAGAACTACAAATTGCTGAGTCGCATTTTGGTCCCTAGGAAAATCATCTAGCAACTCTTCTTGGAAACCATGGACATGTAAAGGACAAAGTGTAACTTGCAAAATCAGCACAGTTTTACTGAAAATAACTCATGCGCAACAACCTGGTTGTTTTCTGTGAAGAGCAAGTAGATGAGGTGAAAGCTGTGGACATCCCTGGATTTTAGCTGGGCTTTTAGCACTCCAGCAAGGATGCCATGCTCTGTACTGATGAATAACTAGGTGGTTAAAATCTGGTATAATGCCTGGGCCTAGGCGATAGTGGTTAAAGGGTCATACTCTGTAGCCTGGTAACTAGTGGAGCACTGCAGGCATTTGTCACAGGGCCTGTCCTTTCTAATGTTTCCCTGGGACGTGGAGGAGATGTTGGAGAGCAGTCTCGTTAAGTGTGCAGATGGCAGCAAATGAAGGGGACTGGCTGACCCTGATCAGGGGTTTGGAGAGATGGCAGAGCCAAGCCCTGCAAAGTAGCACGTGGTGAGGAGAGGAAGAGCAAAGATAAACTGAAACAAGACAAACTCAGACCAGATATAATGAAGAACCTCTTCCTCATGGACACAGTAAAGCAGTGAACCAGACTGTCAAGAGAGGTAATGAAATCTCTGTCCTTGGACGCTGTCAAGATCTGGCTGCATGAAATATGGTCTGATCCCATAGCTGCCTCTGCCTTTATTAATAGGTTGCACTAGAAGCCTCTAGAGGTCCCTTCCCACCTAAATTATTCTAGGATTCTACCAGTAGAGTAGCAACACAGAATTGTACAGTGTTTTTTCACATAATTCATAAGGGAAAAAGGATGGTGGCATAAGTTTGTTTTAGTTATTTCTGCTGAAGAATTTTTGTGCCTGGTGGTCTTTAGTTCTTACTGTTATCTTCGTCTTTCCACAGTTTTACACTCTGCTTTGTTTAGTTAGTGTAATTGATTCTAGTTACAGGCTTGGTTAATGAAAACCACCCTGCCAATAAGCAAGTTTAAAGGAAAAAAAAAGCGAAATGTTATTAATCTAAAAACAGGTTCCCTCACGGATACTAACAGAGCCAAACACAATGCATGAAAGAGAATTGACCTACCAAGAAAGAGAAACAGGGATTTCAAGAACACAGCTGTTTTCTTTCCCAGTGACAAAATATACAAAGAAAGTATAGGCCCCAAATGTCTAAGGAAAGGAAAGATGTTTTAGTAGCTTGGTTTTATCCTGCATTGGCTGTCCTGAGTCTGGCTTCTTTGAAAGTTTTCATGGCCATAGTGGAAAAAAATAATTCAGTGCAGAGGGCTTCTTTTTTTTTTCCCCCTGAAGTGAACTGATTGTTTCAAAATTTCCAGTGAAAAGTGAGTATGGTCTCTTATTTATTGTTTCTCATAAAGAATAAAAATAACTCAACTTCTGGCCATTATCATTCCTGCAAAAAATAACCTCAGAAACATTTCAGGCCTCATCCTGTAGCTTTGAAGTCAGTGGGAACAGAATCATGCCCTTAAAACATAATGTTTCAGTTAGATGTTGTCACACAGTTGCTCACATCTTTGTTATTTTCTATCAGTAAGATTAGTGTTGCCTACTTTATGAACCCAGATTGCCGTGGCTTCTGGAGGCCCTTGGAAACTTCTAGAGGAAGGGATTTCTATCCCTATATCTCTCTAGAGACTGATCCCACTGAAATCTGTAGGGAAGTGTGACTTCAGGAGCTGGTAAAATAGGCCTGGTAGGAGTCGATTCCTGTAGGTACTAAGCCTATGCCCATACTCTAAAATTAAATGCGATCACAGCCACGCTCTGGCACTGCAGCTAACCAGCATGGAAAGGTATGGAATGGTATGGAATCCTTGTGCTCTCAGAAACTGGACAGCCACATCCAAATACTCACAGCATCTCTGGTCCCAGCTCACTCCAGAACTGCTTTGAACAGCAGTAGCACTCCTGGGTCAGAAGCAGCCAGGTGCCATCCAAACTTGTTTGCGTGGCAGCAAAGTGGCAGGGCATGTTCCTTTCTACTGCCTAATTTATTAGTGTGCATAACTTCAGGGTGCAATTCATCTACCTTAATGTAGACATCAGAAAGTTCAACATCTAAACCTTTACTGGTTACCCTGGCTTCCTGTTACACTCAGTGGAAGCAAATCCAGGCCACAATTCATCTGACCTGTCTTGTGTACTTAGCTCAACAAGATGGATTGCAATCTGGGAATGCCCATTTTTTCTTCCGAGTATAAAGTGAATCTGAGGTCTCCAGGTCAGACTTAGACCTCTAACTATTAGGCACCTGAGATAAGGTGAGAGATACCAGCCTAATACATGCTAGTAAGTTCATCAGTGTATCTTCCAGGTTAAAATATACTTTTAAAGACCTTGTAGGTTAAGTTATAGATTTTTACTCAAGAAAAACAGTAGAAAAACTCATAGAGAAAATGCCCTGTCAGAAAACCTTAACTGTTCTCCACAGAATAGTGTGTGGAAGGGTGAAAAGTTTGGGGTTTTTTCTGAATGTGTTGCCCAGAAGAGTAATGTTCTCTCACGTCTCCCAGAAGTATGAAGGAATTTGTCAGCAGACATGCTATCTTCATTCTTGCTCTAAGCATGGAACAATACCCATTTCATTCATTTTGTTCTCAGGGCTTGACTGTCTGAGAGGATCTACCTGAAGCAGTAGGATTTCATTTCTCATCTGTGTCTGGAGGTCTGGGGAGCTGCAGAGGAGGATGAGGTCAGGACTCTGCCCTCCAGCAGCATAACTGAGACAATTTGCCCTAATTTTCATTAATAACCCCTCTTCCACTCTGACCTTCAGTCATAATAAATACCTGGGAACCATAGCTGTTGATTACATTTGAGGTTGGTGCCAAGTTATATAATTTCTATTACCATTAATGTAAAGAAAATATTTGTGTCTGAAAATAAGTCACACTGCAGCCTATACACATTTTTTTTTTGCAACCTTTAGTCCTTTTTACCTTCATTAGATATTTTTCTATTGATAATTACCTAAGAAAACATGACCTAAGTAAAGTTATCAAAGGAGAGCAATTATGGGAACATGTGCCATATTATTCCAATTAGGTAACTGCTCATGGTGGTTTCACGTGGTAACAGCACAAAACTACTGTTCAGCCCACTATTCCCACTGTTACATTGATAAATGATCCCAAAGCTGCCTTTCATTCGACAGGTCTGTTTTTGGACAAGGGCCAGACAAAACAAAATCACAAGATTTATAAGTACTGCAATGGGAGGGTAAAGAGGATCTGAAGGGCACGAGCCCTGCTCTGTCTTCTCAGAAATAAAGCTTAAAAAAAATATTCCTGGTGGACCAAATCGTAAGGAATCCATTCAATCCTTACCCATCATTCAGGCCAGCTCTTGCAGACATTATTATCAATGTATCTGCAGAAATACATAACTGAGGGGTAGGTTGTGATTTGTGCTTTATTTGTGGGAGGACAGGAAAGTGCCAGCCCTGGCAGTACAGAATTTCCCTACCAGAGCTTTCCTACCTGTGAATGGTTTTGTGAAACAAGCAGTAGAGAGCAAGTATTGCCTTGACTCACTTCTCTGGAAGTGAGGTCTGGATCACTGTGAAACCCGGGGAACCAGCCCTTTGCACCCTCCTCAGTGTCAGACAGGGAGCACTGAGGGTTTGTGCTTCCCTGTAGTTCCCCTTCCCTCTTCCTTCATCTCTGGGCAGTGACACAAACTATATCAAACCCAGTCTGGAGAAACAGTTTGTGACCATGAACTTTTATGGAATCTGTTGATTGAAATGCAATTGGAAGACTTCATCCTCTGAAATCAGGTGGAGGACCATTAACCACCGAATACCACAATCTCAGACAAAAG
Organism: Daphoenositta chrysoptera; assembly: GCA_013397915.1. NCBI lineage: Eukaryota > Metazoa > Chordata > Aves > Passeriformes > Daphoenositta > Daphoenositta chrysoptera. Next base: position 49,052 of record VZRO01001730.1, read on the forward strand.
ATGTCCTCAGTAGCAGAGTACTATAAAAAAAAGTACCTTCCTTGGGAGAATATGGTCTCAAAGAAATAATAGCAAAGACAAAAGGCAAGGATAGGAAGTTAACACTACGGCAAGAGGTTAACAGACATGATCTTACAATTAAAGATATTTACCAGAGAAATTTGAACCCCATTATACTCTGGCTCATGGTACATAAGGAAGAACTGGTTTACATCATCAAAGACAAAAACCAGGTCTATAGGTAAGCTTTAAGAATAATAAACATCCTGAATTCAAGAATAAGTCTGTCAAATGAAGGGATATTGATTTTGGAACAAGGAATATTATGTCAAACAACATTAGTTTAATTGATCTGAATTTAGTTTAAGTACTAAAAGCATTTATATACAAACAGCAAATGAAAATTAACTGCAGCTGAGTCCCTTGATTCTCAGATTATACAATATGCACAAGCAACTGAAAGTTCTTGTAGGAGTCCCAGCAGCAAGGTCTGGGTTCTATTCCCATAGCATGACTCAATAGAAAAGCAATATGCTTTCTTTCAGAAAATATGAATATTTAAAGCCATGTTTTGACTTTTAAAAATACACAAAACTTTTCCTTTCCCAAAAAGAATTTATAATAAATTGCAGAAAAGATGCTAGAGCTATGATCATTGCTAGCATGACTTAGTTCAAATATTTCCACTTGGAATGAGCCATCCAGGGAAAAAAAAACCATTCCTTCTGACACAAACAAATTTTTGTGCTTTTGTTTTCCTTTCTTTTCTCATTCAGCTATTTACTTAGCTATCTTAGACATCTCAGAGCCTGCATTTGTAGGAACTAATGCATAGAACATTGAGATACTGACTTCTGCAACATGTTGCTGTTGTTACCTATCAGGGAAAATGCAAAGTTATTTTATTTTGGTTTAAGACCTGATTTTTTCCAAGTGGAAATATTTTTTCTACAACTTTGTTATGATTTTCTTTCTTTTAAAAAATTATTCGAATTTCCTAAATAATGAAACTCTAAAGAAATTATAACAATACAGATGTCACAATATAGGCACAGAGGTAAAGAATTTCAGTTGCCACTTCTCACTCACAAGTACCTAATTTACTTGTTAGCATAGGATTAATGCTCTAAAATTTCTTGATCTTATGTTTGTGAGAAGCTTCAGCCAATGAAAGTGCAAAACCAATGAAACTTTAAAAATTTTACCTATATTTACACTTTAAATTATATTAAGAGTAAACTAGTATAGTACTAAGAACATCATATAGGTATCCAAGACTTGTCAGATGAACTGGATGTCTGATTTAGGCATAGATGACTCATTTTAAATATCTTATGTCCTGTCTGCAATGAATGACAGTTTATGGGGTAAATAACCAAAACAGTTACCTGGATTATTAACTGAGTGATTAAAACCCAAGCTTTTAGATCATAATTGTACCTTTAATTTCTTCTTAAAAATGTCTTTATATATCTTTATCTCATATAATTCATAAAATTTTTCATTAGTTTTCTTCCCTCTGCTTTGATGTCAATGTCAATGCCAAAGAAATGTAGGCACAAAAATCTTACCAGAGTTGTTGTAATAATTTGTAAAAATATTTCTTACTCATAACATTCATTATCCATATATCACAGTGAAATGTTAGGCAAACATAAAAGGGGAGATTTCATTTTTTATGCAGCAGTGCAAAGTTTGCTTCCAAGTCTTATGGTTCATATTGTGTCAAAATACCATCTGTACATCTGCTGAAGAATTCACTGGGGAGGTATCTGGGCATTCCACTTTCCAGCCTCTTTCAGGGTTTGTCTTAATAAGTCAGGAGTTTTTAGCCTCTTCTGAAGGTCCGTTGTACACCTCAGGAAAATACCAGTGACTCTTCCTGTTGATTGCTTGAACCTGTAAGAAGGGGTTCACTAATTTCTCTTATTATTTACAGGTGATCTGGTTCTTGCTTAAAATGTGTCCTCCTAAAAGCCTGGTGCCTTGGCTATGACTGACTGGAAGCCCATTGATTAATCAGTGAAGTTTGACCTCTCATATGGAGCAAAACAGGCAGGATCCAGAGGCACAAAGAAACCCAGGAAAATAAGGGCACATCACTGAAAAATGTGCACTAGGAACTTGTTGAATGATGGTGCTCATTGCTGTTGAGAAAGAACAAAGAGACTTGCCAACTCTCACTTTGCCCATATAAAAGTTGTGGGACATTTTACATGAGATTTTTTCTTCTTAGTTTCAGAAGCCGAGCTTAAGAATCCACAGGCTAAAGCATCACAGGATCACATGTAGGACCTACTCCTGTGCTGTGCCTGTGAGGAGCTTGCCAAGGATTCTAAAGTATATCAGAAGTCCAGCTAATGTAACTGTGCACCAGCTTCTGAGAAATTCTTTCACTTAATTAAATGGAGCAACAGCTTACAAGTGTTGTGTGTGCAGTCTTTGCTGATTGGTGAAGAAACCATCACTATGTAAAAAGACCTCTGCAAAGAGATCAGTAGGTATAAGTAAGGCAGGATATCTGCTTTTTATCCCCTTTATACTCTATCAGGACCACATTGAAGTCTTTCTCACTGTAAACTTCTGCAACCTCTCCACCACTGGCTTAAAAAGAGGTGAATTTCTGCTTTCTTCTGTCAACAACTGCTCCCTCCAACACTGCCTTTTATTTTTGCCCAAACCCAGTTTATGTCTGTCATTCATGAGAAAGTTTCTGTAGAACAAACAACCCACTGAAGACATTTATTATTTTCATGATTAACATTTCCATGAAGCAGCATTTAGACAAATGGCATCTTGTTAATATTGTCTGAAAATTATTCTACAAGAAATTTTAGCTAAAAGATGGCATATTTCTTACAGTACCGTTTTCCTCTCTTCCCTTATTAGCCCTATATCTCTTTCCTTACTTTTTTGATTTTCATGTCAATTTTGTGTTAATACAGAGACTATTAACTCACAAATACACAACAAATAACACATTACAGACAGAACTCTGCTGAAACAGTAGAAGTTTCACTACAATATCACTAAATTAATGAGGCAGAAAGATGCATGACCTGGGAATGCTAATTGGCAGGCTGCAATTGTTCTCATGGCACAGTACAGATTGAAGAGCAGGAGCTCAGGTGGACTCTGAGATAATGACTATAGTGACAAAGTAAATGCTGGTAGGGCCCAGACCAAGGTGTGAGAAATAGATTTTCTTGGTTGCTACTGCAAGTTTCAACACATATTTTGCCAACCTACATACCATACTAAAAAAAAAAAAAAAATTGCCCAGCATATTTTGGGAATCTAACTGTTCACACCAGTCAGTTTTAGCATTGCCACACTATTTTCAATGATAAGATATTTTTACAGCATGGATTAACAAGGCTGTGCAAGTTGGCTTCAAATCCAGAGACCAAATGCTAGCACTATTAGGTTAGCAGTACAGGCATAACTAAAAAAGATGTAACTACAGTCTGGTGAATTTGTGTTAAGAGTTAATGCAGCTTCAGGGAACTGCAAAGCTTGGCTGTACAAGTCTTGGTACAAATTCAACATGTCTGGTTTTCTCCCTGTCACCACATCATTGCTGTATGTGTAATGCAGGCATGATTCTAAACCTCCAGGTTAATGTTAACACAACAAAAATTAAGTTCTAGCCGATGCATTTTTTTAAAAGATGGGTAGTGAATAAACCTGTCAAAAGTCAGGATAGTAACTAAATATGAATGACTGTATGGGATGTATGCTCTTAGCTGTCATTCTGATAAGGAAAGTTTGGCACTGGACATTTGATCACCATGAGCAAAATGTTCTTTTTTATAGGATCTCCTACAAACAACAGGGGTGGCAGAGAAACCACTTGGCAAGAGAAATACCTTTCAGTCTGAAAAAAATTTATTCCATGGAGACTGGCTTATTTACATTCCTTTTGTCAGGGAGAAAGAATTCCAGAGAAAGGTAGGGAATGAAACTCACACAAGTTCCTGGGATACATCATGCCATGGTGCACAACTGCGCAGATTGAGCACATCAAGGTTCCTAACATGTGCCTATTGGACACTTGCAAAATGGTTTAGTCAGAGTAGTTTTAACTTTAAAAATATGCCTTTGGTTTGAAGATAACAGGATTAAGGAGATATCTTCACTGAAATAATATAAAACATTTTTATAACTTGCCTGTCCAACCCAGTGACCTCTTTGTTTCTTTAGAGCAAGATACTCTTTCTGCATTTTAAGATAGATATGTATAGCTATTTATGAAGCTATGCTGGATGTTAGGAGAGAAACCTCAACAAAGCTGGTGGGTGTAAGAGCAGCCCTTTTTTCAGCAATATATCGACGGAGCCTAACAGCTGAAAGAATAATCACTCAAATTATAAGTACACACAATGCTATACTAGAAGTCAAAGGGTTCACATGGGATTAGTAGCATGCAAAATGACAGATATCAGAAGTAAGAGAGCAAAGAAGCCACAGATAGTCCTGTGATTAAAATTAGAAGTAGGTGACAATACCCAGAGTACCTGTTATATGTTTGCATATTAAATATGCTTCAGGCTAAAACTGTCAAGAAAAACTTGTGGATTTTTTTTTTCTTTTAAATGTCCTTCTCAGGTAAGGAAGTAAGATAATTCTAATGGTAGAGAATATAAGTTCAAGCTTTTTCAGTACTCCTGGCCACATGCTTGTACAGATATCTCACAGTCCTAAGAGGCTTTACTTTCCCTCTGTCAAGGCTTCCTCATGCTAAGTAAAAGGGATGTTCTTTTATTCTCCTACCGAAATCCCATTTTTGTGTCAGTATGTGAAGTTTCACTAAACTCTTAATTCATATTTGGCCATATCTAGCTGGTTCATTTATATTTAGAGGGGGAAAATGGTTAAGAAGAATTTGGATAATAAGCAGAAAGGAATGTTTCATTTTAAATGATTTTTCATTTTTAAATGAATGTTATCTGATGTAATAAAAAAGGTTGAAGCAAAATATCTCTCTGTTATCAAAACACAACATTTCACTGGCTCAAACCATTTTTGTTATGGCTGCTTTCAAATGGATTAAAATGAAAGCATATTTTGGAATGGAAGAATTTGCAAAACCTAGATTTCCAAATTCCTATTCTACTTAGAGTGATAAATTATTCATCTTCATTAAATAGGGACACAAATATGATCTACATAGCCATGATTGCATATGCAGTGTGCATAACATTTAAATCTTCCATCTCTATCTTTTTGTTTTGTACAATAACAATAAATCAACAGAATAATTGTTATAGACCTTTTAATTGCTGAATCTGCCTTAGCAGACACAAACCCAATTCTTTCTGCCCAAAGAGAACCTTCTCTTTAATCTTCTGACAGTACAGTTGTGACCTTTATAATCCAACAGAATGGTCTTTGCTCTGCAATGCTCTGTTAGGTGGATGCAAGAGATTTCAAAAAACATACATGACTGTGGATAGTTCAGTAGCAGCAGCAGTCTTCAATCAACATCATGATGCCACTGTGGGCTTTGATGCCAAACAAATACATGCCCTGAGCCGCTTACAGAGCAATGTATGCTGACCCCAAAGTCTGGAGATGGCCAAAGACTCAGATGAGCTCACTTCTGGTAACGTGCTGCTCCTGTAAAAGCAAAATAACACGCCCCCCCCATGCACGCTCATATATATAAAAACATCTCAAATCACATAGAAAAAGATCGGATCTTTCCAACAAAGAAAGGCAGTGCTGTGCCTGGAGTTTCTCTTTTCTCCCAGGTCCTTTCCAATAATATTTGGCTCAAGTTCAGCATGTTACAGGGCTCCCAAGCCTCTTTCCCAGATATATCTGTCTTGTCTCTCTGGGTAAAAGAAACTTATTTCTGGCTCTCTGTCAAGCTCCCCACAACCTTGTATTACCAAACAACAATGTTGAAGGCAGGAATGCATACTTTTGCTTTGATTTCCACAGAGAATCATAATTCTTCTCTGATTCTTTCTCCCCTCCTCCTCTCCCCTTTAGGTGACAAATGGCTCTCTAGAAGTCACCCATCTCTTCATTTTGACCTTCTGTTCACCTCCTCCATTTTTTTTTCCTCTGCCCTGGCTGATTCCAATTTGGGTAATTATTCTGTCTACAGTACGTAAAATTCTCTCTTTTGTTGTAGTCAAAGATAATATCCTTCTCCTTCTGTTCTTAAATGTAATGCTATGCCTTGATAAATCATTACTGTGGTTTACCCCAAAAGGGAAAGAATGAGTGATTCAGGACTGATATCTTTTCATAAAGTCATTCCAGTGTTTAGGAATACTTTGGGATGAGTAGTGTTATATTATTAGTCCTTAATCCCTAGATGATTTGCATTACAACTATTATTCTCTCTATTGTACAACTTTTTAAAGAGTGCCTATTTATTAAAGTGAATTGACACTAAAAATATGTAAACCTTTGCCCATGGAAAAATGAAAATAGCCATAGCTTTGGAAATGGTTTAGCAAACTGAAATTCTAGCTCTTCTAAATACAGCACTGAAGGGACATGAAATCCAAACTGTGACATTTTTCTTTTTTTCCCTAAGCCTGCACTTAGATCCATATATTCCTGTTCTTATTGCAAAAAAAAATATATATATATACAGACACAAAAGATGAAACAACCCTTTTTTTTGTCTTTCATCTTTAGAAAGGACAAAAAAAATTTCTGAAAACTTGAGTCCATCTTAAAAAGTATTTCTCTTATTATGCACATCAAGTCATGCCTTGGGTTGAAACACTTTGTAGATGAAGACAGCTGTTTGCTATGAAGTACCCACTGTTATTTTTGAAACAGATGCTTTGATTTGTTGGAAAGACCTAATATGTGCTGATTTTAGCCCCAATCCAGTATGACACACAAGCATGTGCTTAAATCTATCGTTACTCGGAAAAGCACTTATACATATGTTAAAAATTAAGAATGTGCTTAAGTGCTCTGCTTAATGGGGATGATCTTGAGCACATATTTAAGTGCACTGTTGAATCAAGGCCAGAATGCCCAACCTTAGTTATTGTGAAGTTTGCTATCTTTTTACTGCTCTAAGTTCAAACAACATAGCAATGCCTTATTTCATGTCCTTTGCAAAGGAGGCAATTGCATACTTGACAAGAAAAAAGAGTTCATTACTTCTTGCAAGCCAAGTAGTGGGGAGGATGGGAAAGCCTGCATAAAATTACCAGGCTCCCCTTTCTTACACTGGTAAGCATGTGAGATGTGATTCCATCTGTGGCTGCTCTTCAATGGCTGTGAATCTGTTTCAGATCTCAGCTGGTTATTTATACTGCAAGAGCTCCTGCTTTTTGCCCTTCCTCACAATCTGACAGTGGTCAAAATGACATTTGCCCCACAGGCTGCAGCTGATGTGCCTGTTCCACTTCATTCCTGTTTGCAGAAAGTATACAGAGGTGTAACTGTCCCTTTTTATGAAGATATTATCCATCATCTGTTTCCATGATGATTTGGTCAAACCCTCTTTCCAACACTGATAATTTCTTACTTGAGGAAAACTGCCAGATTCCATACCAATCTTTTTTCTGTGATGTTTCTGACATATAATTCCCTGTGAAATCCATCTACACCCCAATATTCTGGGAATACCTGGATGGATGATTTTCTTCTGCTTATTAGATTGTGCATCATTAGGGATTTTTTCAGTCCACAATATCCACGGTGTTATACTCCATGTAAATTTCTAAATACAATGCCTAAGAAAAACTTGATGCTTTTTGCAATTTCAATAACACTCCAAAATGGGAGAGGAATGAAAAATTATACTCAAATCTTTGCCGTCTTTTACATACAGTTCTGAACACTTGGAATATTCTGAAACAAATAGCTAGACCAAAATGTTGGTGATTTACTTTCTTGGGTTTAGTTGGAAATTCCCACCTTTCAAAGTTGTCTGAAAAATAGCACTGTAAATCTGATTTGTGACATATCAAGCCTCAGCTGTATCTTCAGATCATATCTGTTGTTAGCAGAAAGACAATGAATCTATGTGGGGAGCAAGATGGATTACCTTCTGCTTCAAGTGCCATTGAAGATGCCAGCTATGTTCAGATTATGGAAATTTTCTATTAGTTCTCATGATGGAAGAGTGAAGGCTAAAACAAAGCTTGTCTCCCCCATTTCAGCTTGAGTTTGCATTGCTGGCTGTCAGAAATATCATCTTTTGAAGTTCTTAATGCCATTTATACATGTCCATGCATAAAAGTATAATTGCCATTTATCTAATGGAAAACATATTCTGATAATTTTCCACATTGCCTCACATTTATTGTATGTTCTGTTCTGCTGTTTCTTCTAATATCCTCACCTTTACTCATATTGTAGTAACAATATACATCAGGGTTATAATTAAAACATTATGAAAATCATGAAAAAAAGAAAAATGTAACAATAAAGATCAATTACATTTAATAGTTTGGTGATGGAAATGCACATTCAGAGCTCAAATTTACTACAAAGCCATGCTGAAAATAATTCAAATCTATGGATCCACTACAAAAAAAACCTGCTTCTGTAATTGCCAGAAAAAAAATAGCAGTGGTACTGTTTAAAAACATCAAAGAACCACTGTCATCTTCTTCCCTACCTCTTTAAAGGAAGGGATTAGTTGAAAAGCAGTTCAAAGTGTAAGCCAGAGATGTTTCAAGGAACTTCAGAATTCGGAGCAGGTGTTTTTGCCATATGTGCTAGTAGTACATCCAGTAGCAATGCAAGTCATCCTGGCTTAAAGAGGAAGAAAACCTGACTCAATATTCCCAGCAGATCTCCCAGACAATGAATCACAGGTTGAGGAATCGGAAGATAGGGACAGGCAGAAATAGGAATATTTTATGAGGGTTACTATGAGGATAAAAGAAAGGAAATCATACTTAAAACATATTACCAAAGCAAGTAAGAAAAGTCAGAAGTTTCTTATTTGTTAAAAACCCACCAATTCTGAGCTAAATTCACGCAGAGGATATGTTTTCATGACAGACCTATGGAAGACTGACACCAGAATTAGTGCATTCAGATCGTCCTTCTCTAGCCATAAAGCACTGTTCCTTCTTAAGTGTTACTGCACATACCTAAGGTAATACTTTCCATAATTCTTCTTTTTGCAGTGCACTGGACTGCTCACTGATGATTTCCTGGTGAACAGCTACAGAATTTGCCTGCTCCAAGCCAGTTTGGGGACTTTAAGGTGTCCAGCCTTCAAATTCTTGCATAGTTAGGTGTTTCTTCACATGAAAACAAAATCTCAGTATTAGTTGGATAGTTCCAGACAGCCCGAGTATAAAGCACAAATCATTTCAAGTGCAAGAGGCTGTGGACAGAAGGGGGTTTGGGCGCCAGCTAGCATGCAATGTTATATGTGAATATCACTCAGATTTCATACAGAAGAAGATTCTATTCAGTAGTATAAACCATGAATAACAGGCCTGGAATCTGACCTTTTAAAAATATAAGCAAAGGAGTTGTTCCACTTGCTCTGCTCTGTGAAGCTTCACAGATAAAAAGCACAATCACTCCCAACTTCTTGTCCTTATTAATATCAGTTATTGCTGTGGTACTTGGCTGAAAAGACTATTCAAACCTTCAGTCTGGCCTTAACAGAAAGACATCAAAATCATAGTTTCAGCATACATAAACCAGTGCTCAGTGGAAATGTTTTGTACTCTAAGCAGAGTAAGAAAGGCCAGACAGTTTTGCTATGCCTATCCAAAGGAAGAGAAATTTCACTTGCAAAAGAGTAAGTGTGGAGACATGTCTAGTTCTTAGTATCTTGTCACCAAGGAGGTTAAAGGAAGATGGAGAAGAAATTACAACTTTGTGTCCAGCTGCATCACTCATCACACTGTGTAACAAAAGGTGCACTATGAATCACTGTATTTCTTTATGGTTATGTCCTGGAACCGTCTCCAGAACTGGGCATCTTAATATTGCCCATAAATTCAGTGCAGAGGAGATCACAGTCCAACATTACTCTCTATGGGGTAGTCATTTCCTCTCTGGAATATGGCATCTGCAACCACCAAATGCTATAGACTGAATTTAGCAATAGGATTGCTGATGAATAAATATTCCCAGTGGGAGCCAACTGAGCAGTGTCCCAGAGTGTCACGAGTCATTTTTTGCTGCTGAACAGTCCATGCCTCTGCACAGTATGGAGCAGCACCATACAGAGGTGCTGCCCTACCTTCTGGGAAGAGATTAACTTGGCCAAGTCTATCATATTTGTTTAAACTCTCCACTAAACTGCTAAATCACTTTCAGTCTTGAGATCATATCCTGAGAGCTGAGAAAGAAGGTAGTTTGCAACTTTCTCACGCAGCGAATAGAGTATGGTCTTGCAGTGAAATACAGGTTACACAGTTTTAATGTCAACATTTTAGATAACTGTATGTGAACAAGTCACCATAGATTGCCTGCATCACCCCTGAAAATAAGTCAGCAATTTTGGAACACAATTCTTCTGGCCTATATTAAATGAATGCAAGCTGATTCATGTCCCAGAAATGCCTGTTTTTCTCATTGGTGGAAGGGGAGTTTAGGGTGAATTCTTGAGGAATAAAAAAACCCTTATGTTATAGACATCTCTAGCCAGTCAGATGAATCCTGTGCAGGGAGACTAACAAGTCACAGAGCAGACAGGCAAGACTTAAGCCAAATCTATTGAATATTTTTCACTCTGATTCACTGAGAAATTTTTCTGCTATCTACTCAGCACAAAGTAAATGAGTACGGCACAGCTGCTCTCCAAGAGTGTACACCAAAATATGGGATTGGTTGCAGGAATGATGAGGCCCACAAGAGATTACTCAGCTTTAGACAAAACCATTCCTTCTAGTTTGTCAGTCTACTCATCTAGGCCTGAAGTTTTCCTTACTTTCCTATCTGTCTGAAGACGTATTCGGCAAAAAGTTATGCAAATTTTGTGAGGAAGCCAGAAACCATATTTTCTCCTTGTGACCCAACAAGATTGGAATTTGTTACTGATCTCATTCAAACCAGTGCAAATCAGGAGCAATTACATCAAAATCGATAGTGATAACCTAGTAGGAAGTGAGAATCTGGGCCTACTATTTTAAAAATGGCAGCAAATCTTACATAAAGATGGAATGGTGCAGTTTGCTTCAAATGAAATGGTGTGGTCTTTTTTATGTGACAGAGAAACAGCACTGTAGCTGAACTGTTAAATAAAAGTTTTCACTTAACTTACAGTACATTTTACTGTCATCAAAAAAGCATTTGGGAATAATAGTTCCCAATGAGTCTCTGTTGAAATTTTGGGATAATAAACTTTTATATCTTAATATTTATGATTCTAATAAACTACCACAATATTAAAATGAAAAATACAAACTCTGAGGTCAAAAACTACCATTTGTTGTAAGGCAAAACAAGTTTGAATAATAAACCACTATTGAAATCTAAGATCACTTCCTATAATTTAATAAGTAATCCCCTTGGTGATATATCCCGGATATTAAACTAGTTTAGCTCACTTGGACCAGCTGTTTTAAATTGGTACATAGCATTCTGCCAAATGATAATACAAAACTAAGCATGAAATGACATGATAACCATTTATGTTCTGATTTTTACCTTCATTGCTGATCACAAATTGGCTAATCAGGAGCAATTAATTCATTCATTATTGTTAATAGTAGTGAATGACAAGTATAAAGATAATACCTTGTTTATTAGCTCAGCTGTAGCACTGTTGGATGTCCATTGGCCAGATGCAAATGTTTGATGGGATAATATATCTCACAGCTCCCAATCCACCTAGCACGTGCCAAAGCAGTTAGTGTTTTTTCACCACAAGCATCCAGCTGCAGACTATAAGTGTTTCCATAATAAAGTCAGTATAGCTTGTACTTTTAAAACTTATTCAAAGGATACTGTTTGAGTCTGAGAGAAAAAGCCTTTTCAAAAGGGTCTGCCATGTGCAACAAAAACCAGTCCATAAATGTATCTTCCACTGTGTTTCAAAGACACTGGTGTTAAACTAATCAGTCATTAGAGAAGATGACAATTCATCCATTACTTGTTCTATATGAATGTTTGCTGATGCTGCTGATGCACCAAGTTAAATCTTTCCAGTTCTCTATGTGATTCACCATGGAAACTGCCCTCTAACAACCACTTTAGAAAGACTCTGAGCCTAAGTCAAAATCATGACGTATTGAGTCTTGATACTCAGTGGTAATGGTTTGCCTTATCTCTGTATGAGGAGGTTCCCTTCCCACTCCAAATGAGTTTGTGAACCCTATAATTAATTGGAAAATGAAAAGAAAGCTGTTCCACTCTACGGCATAACACCTTGCTCAAGAATAGGGCTTTGAAGTCATGGAAATACAAGGAGCAGCCAGCACAGCTGACAGAGAGTAGAAACTCGTAGTGTCTGGTTCCCAGAGCAGGTGCTGGTGCTGTTGGGCACTGTCCCCTTCTCTGGCCAAGGAACTGAACATTGTGTTGGTCCTGCAATAGGAAAGGCTGTGTCCACGAGGATGTGGAACCATATCCCACAGAACCTGATGTGCTTGAGAGCTATGTTGGCTTGAGGTCTATAAAAATGACAGTTTTATTTACACAATTGTTCCGTTATGCTTTAGTGAAGGGAACAGAGAGAGATTGCTTAACATGCTTCCAATTTGTTTATTTGTTTTCCTTTATTGGATAAAAGTAGTGCTCAGGAAATAACTAATGCAACTGACAGCCCTGACTGGAACGAAGAAGGGGTGATGGCAAACAGGGACAGTTCTGTTGGAGAATGGTGAATGACAGGTTCTCTACACACCCAGAAAATCCTTCTTCAAACAAGTGCCCTTCGTGGGTGGGGAAAGATGACCGAAAATATTTCCATTTGTGAAAGAATTGTGGTCTAACCTCAGATCAACAGACCTAATCAACACTAATCCAAGCAAGCGCTTATCCCTGCTGCAAACAAGCATAGACTGCATTACTTTGGAAGCTCAGGAAAGTCAGCTATGAAATACTAATTGTAGGTCTACCCTCAACATTTCTGACTGACATTAATGGAAATGACAGTTTACTCCCAGAATAAAGATAGGTTGGGCTGGGGGAACATAACAATTCCCAAAGAATTACCACTCGATTACTTATTGCCAAACCCTTAGTGGTGTCAAATATTCCACAGAGGTCAGGAAAGAGCTATGTAGAACTGTCAGTGCTCCTAAAAGTTGATGCTGGATCATTAGAATGTGGCTTGTAGACTGAAGTGGTCACAAAGAAGCAATGTTTCTTTGCCACTCATTGAGGGATACCAAATACCTTCTGAGTTTTGCAGTACTTGATATAACTGAGGCTGTGTGCTGAAACGGCCCTACCCAATCAGATCAGTGGAACAGCAACAGCATCTCTTCCCAATATCATATTTGTGGTTTTTCTCTTTCATTATAGTTGACAGAGTTAGGGTAAGATACTGAAGCAAACGTAAAACCCATCCCTTTTAAACCTGACATCTTTGTATCTGATCCCCATCTGACTTAGATGGGGAATAACCCTATGATGATAATAAAGTTGTATCTCTTTACTTCAGGCCCTAAAGCAGCTGGGCTTCTCCTTTTCTATAATTTAGACAATACGAAAAAATTCTCTAGAAATATCAGTTAGGATTTCCTCTGTTTTACAAAGCACCAAACACTCTGGGGGGCTCAGAAATAATTCTCAAGCACTGTTTCAATGTGTTTGAATTCAGTGACTGTTCTCAGCTATATGGGAACACACACACATGAATACACAAACAGCTCTTGAAGGAAATCAGAGCATCTGATGGAAAAGGTTTACTTTACTCTGGGTGATCTCAGCTACATTATTTACACACAAAAATCTCTTAGAGGGAACCATAAAAAGCACATCAAAGTGCAGTGACTTTTTTGTGCCCCTCCCTCCAAGTTCCACAACACATTTTGCAGTTTATTTTCTCTTCCTGGTCAGTTTTTTCCAGATCTCATAATAAAACAGAGTACATGAAAACTGAAACTTTCCAGGGAGAAAATGTTTTTAAATATTTTCTTTTAGAAACTGATTCTCTGCCGTTGGATTTTTTGCAATTGTTTTAGAATGTTTCATTCTTCTATCTTCTTGCTCTGTAAGGGTCTCCCTTAGGAAATGCTTTCATATATGAACATGGGGATGGTGTCAGACCCTGTGCTTTGTGGGCTTCATGCTCTGGTACGATTAAACTAATCTAAACCACCACCTTTGCATTTTTTTTTCCTCTCCTGAGCAGCGAGCAAGGTGATTTGCAGAACTACCAAGCTCCTACAGTAGGTGTGGTCCTCCAGAAACCTCCTTGGATGATCTGCATATGAGACCTGACACAGCCAGGAAGCATTGGATTTAATTGTGCATGTTTAGTCACAAAATTAGAGTAGAGCAGGGCAGCTTGCCATATTTGCTAAACTGGCCCTGTGGGCTACCATTTGAACATAAGAAATCATGACTCAGGAGACTCAAATTGTGTTCCAAAGCAGATTTCTTATGTAGACCTGAAATAATTGAGTCACCCCTCCACCCCTCAGGTCTTTCCCCATAACTTTGGGATCTTTTGTGGGAGATAAGTACCTAACAGTCATGACAGGGTAGCAGTCAGATGTTATGAGAATGAGGATTGCACAAGCAGTTCAGCAGAAGAAGATTGCACACTCCTCAGTTTGTTTTCTGGACAATCGGTGGATATTGCACTCACAGAAGACTGGGGCACACCTAAACTTCAGTTCCTATGTGGGACACCTTCTCTTGGGGTTTGGGATTTAATTACTGTCTGGATTCTGGTTATCCACAGGAATTCACACAGGAAGAGGTGGAAACACGACTCAGGCCCAACAAGTCATCTGGCAGCTGCAGAAGGATATCTGAATATCTTGCTGTAAAAAACAATTTGCGATTTCTCATACCCACTATCTTGCCTCTCAGATGGAAGGGAGGAAGGAAAAGTCACAGGTTCATTATATAAACCAAGTGCCTTCTATTAACAGGTTTGTTTTCTTCCATAACTGATAGCAAATCCACAATCTGGCTTGAATTTTGAATAATCATATACTTTCCTTCCTCTTTAGCACTCTTCCTTCCTCTGTCTCTCCATCTCTGTCTACCTCTGTCTCTGCACTTGCCCTGCTTGTCATGTCTCCTCCAAGATGCACAGACTGAAAGTTAAAATTTCACATTTCAATGAAAGGCAAGACTGTTGTTCTGGCTTGTATCTTCACCATAGCATGACATTTGTATTGGCTGCTGTGCTTTCACATTTCTGAATTACCCTTGAGTGTGTTTTGGCTCTTTCCATCATTTTAAGACCTCCTTTTTCCTTATGGGCCTACCTGGAAAATGGCAATAAAACTTACAAGCTGTAGGGGGCTTGTTTTCCAAAGTTCACTGCAGCTCTAGTTGTTTTCAAGAGAGCTTATCACTTTATCAGGCATAAAGGATTGTTATTACCCTGTATGCCTAAATCTAAGGGATTAAATGAACAAAACAGTTTGGTTTGTGCAAAATCTATTCAGGATGGGGTCTATTAAAATATAGGTGACAAAACTCGCAATAATTTTAATTGTTTCTAAAGTATCTCACACAACCCAAGAAAATATTTCATCTTGCTATGTGTAAGCTCCAACTTGGAACAAGAATATTGGAACTACAATTCAAACAGCTGAAAAGCATGAGAATCTTAAAAAGTTAATACATGGTTATTCATCTGAAGATGTTGCCTATGAAAATTTTGTTCTTTGTTGTCTTAATACAGCCTTTTGGTGTTCAATACAGGTGAATTACTCTTCTAGACCAAAAAATGGTCTCTCTAGACTGAAGGATGGTGACAGCCTAGAGACAAGCAACCATGATCTGCACTCATCTAAGAATGTAAACAAAGAAAATACCCAATTAATGGGATGGTTTCTCCTTTAAAAGGGCGTGATTTCTAAAAGGTGAGGAATGTTATGAGCAAAATTCCTGGAAATTGAAATGTAAGCAGAGAACTTTGAATGAAACTTGGACGTTCTTTTAGAAGAGTTTATTAAATGGCTAAACCCCCACAATTTCACAATCAAGAAAGAACAAACGTTGGCTATAAGCCCAACCTCATTTTGTGGAAACTGTGAATATAAAAGCAATTTATAACTTGAAAACAAAAAAGGCAGATTTAGTTAGCAGTAAAAATGAGAAATTATCAACAAAATGAAATAATTAATATGAGAAACTAAAAGCATGGGAAAATAATTCCTGTCTATATGAAAAATAGCAATAATTTTAAAAGTTTTATTAAAGATAAAAACATGCTAGAAGTGATATAATGCTGACATTAGATAAAGATATTAAATCTGTTAGTAGTCATAGAGAAGGATAAGGTTTCAGTAAATATTGCCTTGCAGAAAACCAGGTTCATTTAATTACTTCACATGAAGATGATCAAGATTTTTCCAGTCCTTCAAGTAGCAAGGAGGAATTTAGGCAAAGTCTGTTCAATATTTTTAAATCAGTAGGTCGGGTAGCTTGAATCCAAGAGCCCTTATTTTCCTGAGGAGTCAACTGAATCACTAATGCTGCTCTTGAATAAATTTTGAAATACTCGTGAAATTCCAGAAGACTAAAAAAATGTACAAATCCTGGGCCAACATACAAAAAGAATAAGCTGATAAAGCAATAAATTTGTATGGTTAAGATGGGCTGACAGTTCCCTAAAGTAACCACTCATGGGGTACACTTCTACCTTTAGTCTCAGTTCTCAAGGACTGGCTGAGGCGTGACCACATGCAATGTCAAATATTCCTAAAATAGTGGCAGAAGACAATTGTGAATAACAGATGTAAAAACCTGTTGAAGAACTGATAATGATACATAAAATTAGCTGATTTATTTAGTCAGGTAAGGCAATTTCAACTAACCAGGTACTAGAGTCAAACTTCTGCAGCAGTTCTAAAATGAATCTTTAGAGATAGGCAACAGAGCAGAAGTTCCTAATGTAATTCTGAAAATATATGAACATTTTGTTGTGTAAGCTGAGCAGCAAATACAAGCAGGGTGATGATTTTGCCTCTGTATGTAATATTGATGAGATTGATACTAGAATACTGCATACACATCTGGTGCCCATATTTGGGGGGAGGGGGGGAAAGCTGAAAAATTGAAAAAGATGCAGAAAGGACCTTAAAAATCATTTCAGGATGGAGAAAATGCCTTACTGTGGGGCACTGGAAATACTCAGTCTATTTAGATTATAGCAGATTTAAGGGTGGCTTGAATATGTATGCACATACATTCATTAGGAAGAACCCTGAACACTTACAGGACTTTTAAACAAAAGCAAAAAGGCCTAAAGAAAATCGGTAGATACAGGCTAAAACCAGACAAGTTTAGTTTGGAAATAAGACACATTTTTCAGCAGTGAGGGAGATTAGTCAGAAAAAGCATCTACAAGGGAAAGTAGTGAATTCTGCTTCTCTTCATAATAATATTGGCTGCAATTCAGAAAGATGTGCTTCAGCCAAACAAAAACTATTCTTTAGTCAGAGATTTTGCTCAATTTAACATATTAAATTGTCCAATTATTTCTTCTGCGCTTAAACACTTAATGTAGGACACAAGTAATTTAACTTTAGTTGTCTATAGCGTAGATATCTGAAACTCAGGTAGCCTGTGCAGGATTGCTTTAGAGTCAAAAGACACTCAGAGGGCTGGATTTATCTCACCCATTTTAGAAACCTGCATTAGTATGAGATTAATCCTGAGAGGTTTCTCTTTCTCTCTACTACAAAAGAGATATTACAAAGGGAAAAAAAAGAGACTATTAAGGGAACTTGAATTACTAGCCCTGATTAGAGATTTCCACCGAAAAACCACGCACTTAGTCAGGTGACTCCTGACTGTTTTGTGCCTGAGTGTCAAGAAGGCATTCTGACAACGATCCCTGAGCAATGTATCTAGTTCAACATGAAAGGCAGTGCCTGGATTTCTGATTGGATTAGGTAAGGTAGAGGTTTAAGATATTTCTTCTGTGCCTAATATGTACCTTTTTACACACATTTATTTCGATTTTGTCTTCCATTTTTTTTTTCAGCATCAGATGTAATTTAAAGCCTAACAGTAAAAAAGTATGCTTTCCCTACGTTTCAAAAATAGATTTTCAAAAGGGAATCGATGACAAGGAGTTGAACGTCTGTATTTGCTAAAGGCTCAACATCTCATTGCCACCCAGTAATCCAGCCCAGCAGGAGGACACAGAACAAAATGATCTCCTGTCTGAAATAAGAACTTGCTGTGATTCTGAATTTTGAGATGCTTTCCTGTTTGCTTTGAACTCCACAATAAAACAGGGTAGAATAAATATTTCCAACAACAGAAGAAAACTTGAAAATTAAATAACTCAGGACTCTTCATGGACCACAAGCCTCAGTCACTTGGAGCAGGCACGTGAACACACACAGAATTAAAGGGCTTGTGTAGATTGAGGGGTTTGTGTTTGGAAGTAAGCAACATCTCCCACACCAGCCCCGGTCAATCTTTTACACAAACAACATGGCTTGAAGTCAAGGGAAGATTTGCCTCAGGAAGGACTAGAGGGTTGGATTCAATGTACTGTTCATTAGGGCTATTTTCCTTTTCTTTATGAGCCACATGGGAATCTATCTCCCTGTTTCAACTGACATGAACCATTTTGTTTCAACATTTTTTTACCGTTCTAGCCTGCATGCTTTATTGATGTTGATTATAATCTGGTTGCTCATCAACTTATATTGAAAGGAAAAGCTGCAGTCCAAACCCATTTCTGTAGTGATTTAAGAACAGCTAACATGTACGACGTTTGGACCAAATTTTCTCATTAAATAGTTATTACTAAATTTTTTATTTTTGCTAAGAAACCTTTTAATACCAAAGCACATTTCACTTATATATATCTTAAAGTGTATAACACTTCTTCTAGATAGACTATTAACTTAAATAAGAACATTATACAAGCAATGAAAATTATTAAGGACTTAGAAGAGGCACTTGTGGGGCATCTGAAAACAGTAGGATTCAGCTTGGACATTATACCTTAATCATGTGCAATAATTAATGTTATATATACACATATATGTATGTAACTTGGAGAATCTATTTTGCCTTACTGAAAATAATGAAAATATTAATGCACTGAAAACAAAATTAAACTTTTCTCCTTAAAAACCACTTCATTTGTCGACTTCCTTGCTATGAGACAATTGGGGGAAAAAAATCTCAGCATGCCTTTTTTTAGATCATATTTTTAAGATTGCTCAGAGTACAATTGTAAAATTAATGAAAATTTGGAAATTTATTGGTTAACTATTTAAATAATGAGCTAACACACTTTAACATCTCTCAGAGTTCAAAATACATTTCTATGTGATGCCTTTTTTTTTTGCCTAGAGAGATCAGAAAAGGTATTAAAATATTATGTCAAACTATTAAACCATAATTGCAGACTTACTGAGCAGACACAATTTTTCAAATATATTTCCTTTCCCCTTGAAAGAGGCATGAAGCAGAGAATGGACAGAGCATTACCTAAATCAATGTATTGCTAGAAAATGGCTTTACAGTACAACACTAAACATGACCTAAGATCCTATCTAGAACAGCTGTGAGCTGGTCAAGGAGAAAATTTTCATCTGAAGCAACTGTTTCTACCCAATTGTCAACAATGAGACATCTCTGGAGGTTTCTCATAAGTATGTGGCACTCCCTACTGAATCATGATCAGACTTAAGAATACTTTTCTTTTCTGAAACCCAGTTTCAACTTTAAAATACTGGCTCAGTAGTGTCCTAGAGAAAACCCAAGCTCTGGAATGTGACTGTCAATGTGCTTAAATTGTTAACACACCTTTGGTCTATGTCTGCTATCGTTTCCCTAGACAGCAGCTGAGCCTGGTTTAAGGAAAATATATTGTTCAGGAATAAATCCTATTGATTCTTTGGATATAGCTAAATTGTATTACAGAGAAAGGCGTTATATGTATGGATGTGGTCCATGCTGTGCCATCTCCCCTCAGGTCCAGAAATCAGACCCTGAACCATTTTCCTGACAGCACAGGTTTAGTCTTTGTGTACAAGAGATAATATAGCAATATGGAAATCCTGAACTCTACCCTTAGGAGGATGTGGGAAATCCTAAAAACATCTCTGGAAAAGATGAGGGACCACAAAAACTTGCCAGTCAAAAGAATGAGGGTACCAACAAACAGCTCTTGCTGAGCAAGGACAAAGATCAGTGCCAGCTGATAGTAGAGTGTGCTGCTGGGGGCACAGCAGGATGGAAGGGTTAAATGGGTGGTAGGAAGAGCCAAAGGTTGAATCAATAACTTCATGGCAGTGTCCCTATGGCCTTTCTGATTGCTTTCTGATGTCCTTTTTGGAAAGGTCACTGGCCCAGAATGACTCACATCCATAGTGGTCCTCCCTTGAAATGGTAGTACTGCATCTAACAAAAAGCCCACCTAGACCCAAAGACAAATACAAAAAGCAAGTGCCAAGACGAGAGCACAAGGTAGGGAGCTAATAAAACTGCATCACCTCCAACTGTACATAATTTAGGGATTTTTTAAGCTCAGCAGGTTTCTCTTGCTTGAATTCGTCTGTTTCTCCTCTTAAATTGTTGTATATGCAACATCCTATGCCAAGGAGCTCCACCACTTAACTGCACCACAAATGAATGAGCTTCCTGCTGGTTTTATGCCTTCCTTCTAACTCCCACTAAACAATCAAACCTTATGGCCTCCTCAGCATCACTCTAGGCTGGATCAACCTTTTCCATGACTGCCCCCCAGTCATTGCTTTACCAGACCTAGGAGTCACTGTTTCTTCAGCCTTTAGAAAGAAGTTTATCCATACCCCTGCCTTTGCCTGAACTTTTTTCAGTCCTTGTATTTGAGTGATTGCAGCACTGTGCACAACTATTCCAGTTTTTGTGAATTTCCAGGGTAGCACACCATGCTCCCTTTTAAAATTCCTCATTGCATTCCTAATTTCTAACAATTGGCTTATGCTTTTATGCACTCCTGGTAATGTGAACTGATTGTGTCCACACACTGCAGCCCTTGGAGTAAAGCCTGGCTTAGTACTTGCCCCACGGATTTGGCACATGCCGATTCACTGACCTCACATGATCTGCACAAAGTTTGTCTATTGCACTCTTCCCACTGGAAGCTCACAGCTGTGGCTGCCCTGCCACATCCCTGTCAGCAGCTCAGGATATTCTCACAGTCCTTTTCTTTCCTCTCGTGCCCTTTCTCACCTCAGCCCAGGGTAGCCTGAGCTACCCTGACACAAGGGCTAGAGCTCCTCCTGCCCCCAGGTGGCCTAACTTTAGGACTAAATTTTGGTATTCTTTAAGAGGGCATGCTTTTCCTGCTTGCCCTAGATAAGAAGAGTATCTGCTTTTCCATGTGTCATATTTATTGTTTTTTCCACAGTGACAACATGGGTGTAGATTGTGGGCAGAAGGATGCAGTGTGAGGAAACAAGAAATGTGAAAGGTCCAATGGGGTAAGTATAAGTTGAAGAACCAGGTTTTGGGCATAGATGTTGGATGTTTGACTGATTCACCGGACCAGTCCTTGGACAGCCTAAAAATGAGCCACAGTTTGTTCAAGACACCTATTTTCTCAGCTCCAGAATGGATCCTGGAGGTGACCCAATACATGGCATAGACAGCCTGGGGAACAGGGCCATGGCATGAAGCAATTAAAAGGTTGCTGTAAAGAGGAACAGAATAGTCTGTTCTGCAGATCCCCTGACAGGAGGAAGAAAAACAGTGTGTTTAAATTGCAGGAAGGGACAATTAGGTTAGACAGTGGAAAGAACTTTCTGACGGTGAGAAGAGTTAAGCCCTGGAATAGCTCGCCTGGCAACTGGTGCTGTTTTTCTTGCTGACAGGTTGTAAGAACAGGTTAGACAAACATGCCAGGAATGGTTTAGGTCTACTTGATCTTTTCTTGGGTCAAATGGAGAGATAAGATCACTTCTTCTGTTCTTCCCAGACTCACCTGCTACAATATTATCATTTTTCATCCCAGATTGCTAAAGATAAAAATGGATTCTTTTTCCACGTTTTTCACTACTGCAAAGAGTAGCTTGTTATATATGTCTAAAAATTCTGACAGGCACAAAACCACATTCTGTGCTTGTTAAATCAAAGGATCTCTGTCCAGTTCTGCCTGTTTTGCTTTGTGTGCAGAAATTAAGTATGACACATTTCGTTTAATAATACAATATTTACTCATTAAATATATTTACCTCCTTCTTTGGAAATCTTTGCCTTTTATCTGCTGATTATATCACAAGCTGAAAAGTAAAATGAGTGTTATGGCAGAAAGTCTCTTTTCAGAAGTTGCAAATAGAAATCACTGCAGAATACCTCTGGTCAGAGTTTATATTTGTTTGGCTTTGATTACAAAATTACAGATATCTGCTTAAAGTATTATAGCCAAATACTGGCCCAGGAGGGATTATATTCCCAGTTTTGAGATTAATGCATTGTACAGCCCCTGGTCATGAAATTTAAAAGCATTCTAAATAGTGGCCACTGGCCGTTTTATGTGACAGCCTAAATAATTAAAAAGGTCTGTTTCAATCCCATATCCATTGAGTATATTTCTGTAATGTTTTGCTGCCTAGAAATGGTCTCTGCACCAAAATGCAGCACTAAAATGAGAGTTTATCCCGTATCAGCTAGGAATCTGCAATCTGTTTTATGATTCTACAAGGATGTTTAAAAGAAATAAGCTATAGCCATCCAGTAGAACTTTTCCCCATTCAGAGATTATTGCTGAACCTTATTCCTTTGGCTTCTGTCCAAACAATCCACACTCAATATTTTCCTCAGTTCTTTGTTGACTACTTGTAACCTATGTGGAAATCCTTAGATTGCTATTTGGAAATCACCAACATTACATTGCCTGAATTCACAGGCTTAATTTCTGACTTTAAGAGAAGCCTCATGTTTGGTTAAGCATCTCTCTGTCTCTGCAGACACCTACTGTGGTGTAGGTAGGGTCATTCCCAGAATTGTTTCTCCGATGTCACCTTCTCCATAAACACCCAGGTCTTTACAGTCAATATGTTTAAGCCATGGACATGTCCTACTTGCCACGAACTGCTTAGAGATCTTGATCAGGCTGGAGCCAAAGACTTCATAGTTTATGTTCAAGCTTCTCCAGGAAACTCTCTCACTATTCAAGTGTAATCCTTTAGGCTTGTCCAAAGCGTTTCTAATATCAGCTACCAAAATGTGAAGGGACAACTTGCTTTGAACCTGAGAGGTGGTTATGGAATACACACCTGCCTGAACAAAACACTCATCTGAGACACCGTGGTAAAATTGTCCTTCTTGGATGTGGGATGTGCAGATTTAATCTTAAATTCTAAATTGTCATCTGGACGCTTTTTCTGCAGGAAAATCATATGTTAAACATCTGTCTGAGCTTAAAAAACAGGATCAGGAGAAAGCTGATGGGGCAGAGAGATTGCTATGGGACAGTTACATCTCTAAAGGGTTATTTCTGGGTGTCTCTGCCTAAGTCAGCTGCTAATGCACCAAAAATCGATCCTCTTTCTATTCCTGGAAGCTGTCTTCTATCAGGTGCTTCAGGCATTTGTCCTTTTGGAGTGCTGTAAATCACTTCAGGAAACAGTGCTTTCCTCACTCAAAGAAATGGGAAAATAAAAACTGTCAGTGTTATAAACATCATGAACAAACAAAAATATTTTTTAGGATCTATGAAGCACTATTATGAGGGACTGAATTATTCTTGTTGACAAAGGCTGATTTTCTGGGAAAATTTGCTGAGACTACAGAAAACACTAAGTAACTCTCCACTGACATCCTCTGTCAGCCTTAATGTAATGGCAAAGACGTTGTTAATAGCTCAGAAATATAAAGCACTCCAAGTTTTTTGAAAGAATAACTAAATATTGATACTGTATATTAAATACATTTATTTCTAAAAATATTACAAAATCCTTCATGTGGAAATTGCATTAAAAATATGCACACTCAAGATGTAATACTATGGTGGTAGGGGAGGTGGGGGTGTGTTCTCTTTTGAAACAGCAATAACATTTATGAACTTTGTATTTCCCAGTTTTTTTCTCCACACAAAGTTTTTTCCAAAGGCAGGAAAGTGGTGTTTTCTAGTTCAGAGAGGATGTGTTGTGACATTGCCAATGTCTTGACTTTTTTTTTCTTTCCTTCCTCTTTAGGTTCTTTAGAGCTAGATACACAGAAGATAACAGTCCTATGGTTTATCTATAGTCCAGAGACTCAAAAACAATGAGGCAAGGTGAGTGAAACTTCCTGCTGATGGCAATGAACCATAAAGAGAAAGAAACAAAAAAAAGAAGGGAAGGTGACACAAAAAAAATTACAGTCATGTTTGTATCATCTGTCTGATTGCCTTTCATATTTAAAAAGTTTCTAAAGATTTGTTTGACTAAAAAAGCAAAGGATATCCTGAAGAAGACTGAGGAATTTCCACTTATTGTAGTTCACATGGATACCAGATCCACACAAGAGGAGTAAGATGTGCAGGCCAGAAGGACAGTGTTGGATATCCAGGAAAAGAAAATAAGCCAGGGTGGACATCACCATGTTGCACAACTCAGTGGTGCCAAAGTAAAGGTAACAAAGAAGGCATCAGGTGTGAGTGGGCTAGAGTGCAAAGGAGCAGTGGGGCTCCTGAAACAACAAAGTGCACTTACATCCAACTCCCAGCTTCAAAACCCACATTTTAGTAAGTCTTTCAGAAGGATTAGGAAGACCCTGAAGAGGAACATTAATTTGAACAATGTAATAGCAGCACAAGAGATAAAGAGTAAAACTAAAAGGAGTGCATGAGTGAACAGATAATTGCTATAGCTGGCTACACAATGTACTATATGTCTTCAGAAAATCTAAAAATTCTTGGAGCTATGTTAAGGGAGATTCTTTGCCAGATCAGTATGGAAGATAAAATCTTACGGTGAAACGCTTGGCTGAGCTGTAGGATAGTGTAAGTAACCAGGGCAAAGAACAAATTGTGCTGGACGCTTGCAGCAGGTCATTGGGACTGGTAAGGAAAAGAAATCACTACTTTTTGTACCGCTTCTGAGGACACTCCAGAAGTTGGTGCACTGGGGTTAGCAACTCCACAGGAAGATGTTTCGCCTGTGCAATATATTTTTGCTGTATACCTCACTGAAACACCAAGGAGAAAGAATACGTTGCATGACAAACTGACACATTAAAAGAGTAATGGCTTATGTAGAGGAAAAAGCACTGTTCCAGTAGGAAGATCAGTCAGAAAAGCCACACTGGATGAGGTCTATTCCAGTCTGAACAACCACTCTTGATTACTATCAATGGATAGTCCTGTGAAAAGACATTGTGTTATTCAACATCTTCAAGCCAGTGCCTTGAGCTAATACACCAGGTTAACATCCTGGTTCTTACACACTAGCTAAAAGGTATCGGTCATTATTTGTCTGATGTTTTAAGCTGCAGCCACCCAAACAGACAGCTGGACAAAGCCACCTTTAAATTAAAGTTGTCACTCACGCTTTTTGTATTACAGTGGACTTTATTAGAATGTTGCCCATGTGAACCACTGGGGAAGTTGTTGCACATGGCGGCTGGAGTCAGGAACAGAACAACTGGCAAAGTAGGGCAGTGAAGCAGTCCCATTAATGGACAAAGGGGATTAATAAAAGGCTGGATTTACGCTTTGTCTATGACAACAACCCATGTTCATTCCCCTTTTCCTGTGCCTCAGCTGTTTCACCACACACCTTTCCACTGAGCAGCGGAGTAAATAAAAACTGGTCATGCGGGTTGACTTTGATAAAATCAAGTTCACAGGCAGATATTTCAAACACTTTATTAGCAAGGCCATAAACTACATATGCCGTTTGATTAGGATATGATGAAAAGAATTTATTAGCAGATGTGTATTTAGCTACACTGTTTTACTGGCAGCTTTATGAGATGCTCTCCTAGGCCGACAGGTGCGGCTTGCCAGCTGCCTTGTACAGCAAACAGGGGATGGAGACCATGCCATGTGCAATGATTTAATCAGTTACCATCGACTGCTGGAAAATAAACAAGGTTTTCTGCATTTCTTTCAGTCCCATGTATATTAATTGAAACCAAATATTACAAATGACACTGAAAGAGAGTATCGTTGATCAGAGGAGACTTAAATTTAATAGGACACAGCCATGTAATACATAAATATAAGAAAGCACAGTCATGTAATACATAAATATTTGGTTAAAAGATAGCAGAATTTTGTTAAACTTGGCAATGGGAAGTCTTTTGAAGTCTCATTTGTCAGTTTCCATTCGTGGGACAGTCAAATCTAGTCATTTGGGTCACAGCTGGCAAAAGAAAGATGATCCTCTTGGTTTATTGTTCTGATACAAAATTGTCATTACAAATTGAAAACACTGAGCAAATAAAAGAGGGCAAATGGGGAACTTGTGTGGTTACATATTTTTAACTGTTGCGTCTGGCTGTACTTTACTTAATAGACGTTGCAGAATTCAAGATGTCTATATCCTGGGTCTCATTACTATTGTTTAAAATTTCTATACCACTAGTTTACAATTAAAACGTTTTTTCTCAATTCAGTTCTCATATCCCATGTTTTCAGTGCTCTAAATATGTGTAACCTGAACTAATATTTTTATTAAGTATCTGACAGCTGCCTTGAAACCTTTTTATTTCAAATATTTGCATGTCAAAATACAGATATAGAAGACTTTTTTCCACAGCCAAATGATAACGTTCATACAATGTAAAGAAGAAGTAATATCACTAAACTGAAACAAGGACATTTACAGAAGATCCTTTAACTTTGTTTTCTGCCTGTTTATGACAAAGAATTGTCATGATTACACTGTAAGCAAGGACAAGTCAAAAAGAGCTGTAAAGCAAATAAAAAACTTGTCAAACTGATTGCATAGATAATTATAGCAGTGGTCTGTTAAAAATTATGAAAATTGAAGCAATGGAAGCATTTCGAAAAAGTGAGCTTGTCTTTGAATTGTCAGTACATTCAAATTCTTTCTCTCAGCATAAGAATATATTCAGATTTTAGTATTTTCTGTCCTGGTTTAGAGTCAAGTTCTTGCACAGAATCAGAGGTGCTAGAGAAGGAACAGCACCAGCAGCAGAAGATTTTAGGTCTGTTTCTTTGATTATAATAATTTCTCTGATGGAGATTACTTTTTTCTTTTGTATTTTAATAGTTTGAGAGAGATGAGTTTCTAGTAGTCACAGCCTGGGGATCCAAAACTGTGATAATAACTACAGGCCACATTGGGCAGAAATATGATATTTTATAATGGATTATGAGGTACTGATTTGCTTTCATTCACTCCTTTTCTTTTCATGTCCCTTGATGTACTTTCTTGCTGCAGCACAGACCACAGCTCAGGCTTTTCAAGATTTCACAAGGAAAAGTGTAACATCAAGAGCATGTGCTGTGCAACTGATTAGAAAATAGAGTTTAATACATACCCACCCTTGAAATCAGCGTCTGGGGATGCCTCAGAGAATTTGCCTTGAGAAGCTAGTAGGCAGTTACTACCCTAGGCTTTTCCACACAAACAACCTCATCATATTGCTATTCTGTATTTCCAGTGTAAAGTTTGCCTTAGGGCACATATGTATGGAAACACTCCTTGCACTCTTCCCATGGAGAGGCTTTCTATCTTCTCCCAAGCAACACAACAGCCTCTCCATCAGCTTGGAGTCTAGGCCAAGTAAGAGTGGGTTCCTCTCAGAGCCTCTGTAGAGAATCTACACTAGTAAAATAAATGACATTGTGACCCCGAAGCTAACTTAGGATGGTATGGTTGTCTGTCTTTACCTCCAAAATAAGGTGGCCACACTCAGACTCAACATGGGGAATATCTTTATCCCGTACATTATCCTCAAACTGCACCTGGGAATCATCAGGGAGAGTGCTAGTTATCTTGAGTCAAAATCAGGCAAGGCACCATTTAACATTACAGATAATGGAGTTTTAGTGTCTGTGCCTGTGCCCTGTTTAAGTTGCTGGTAAAAATGAAACCTTAGGATACAGCTAAAAAGTCTGCAGTCTGGGTCCACAACCACAACAGACTTCAGGATGTTATAAACCCATCATAGGATACATTTATATTGCATGTCAAGCTCAGGTCAGCATTCTGGATCTGAACTCTAACTTACCGACACTGCAAAAATTTACAGCCATAAAACAAGGTTGCAACTCCCTCAATGGCAGGGTTTAAGTCCTTGCAGCTCCTAAGGTCCAAGGTGAGCCAGTGTATGATGTCCAGGTCTGTTTTGCAGGCTGAAATGATCAAGGGCAGTTTGAGAAAGTGTCTCTGATCATCTCCCAACATCTGGGCACCAGCCAGAGTTTGCAGAAATGCCCTCTCAAGGCACCAGGGAGCATATGGGAGGCCTGTAGGGCTGTGCTCAGCTGGCAGGAGGACTGCTCACCATTGCCTGCTGATAAGGTCCTATGCAGTACCCACTAGGACACAGATTTAAGCCTGTGTTGCAAGTATTGCAGAGTGAGAATATAATCTTCTGTAAAGTTTTCTGACTGTTCCATTCTTTTGCAACATATCAGGTGTGTCGTCCACGGGATTGAGTGCCCAAGCAACCTTGATCTTCCTCTCTGTCCAAAAGTGAACTCTGCCATCCATGCCCTATCCCTAATTATCTCAGGCATGGCATGACCGTCACATCAGAGATATCCTGTTCTGGTGTCATTAGCAAAGCTTCTCTCCCTACCCCAGCTCTGAATTTCTGCTATAGGCAGACAAAGGCTACCTCTATAGAAGCAGAAAGCTGTTGCACATGCTAAAGTACAACATTAACCTCTCCTCCAGTGGCTTTGGGACTTTTGAGAGCATGCATATTATTTAGCGTCCACATGTGCAGATATTAAGTCACAAATCCTACATAACTGACTGTCAAACTACTCTGCTCAAATGTCTGGAGTGCAAAATATCATCTAGTTGTAATAACTGATTGATTTGAGCTAAGCACATTCACTGCACCTGCACAGTCAGTATTTCCAAGCTATTTCTGGGTCTCAGCACCTGCATAAAAGGGCAACTTATTTCTCCTTTATGCATCTCTGCTTTCTGCTCACCTCACTGCTTTTACAGACCAGCATACCTCCAGAGAATAGAAATTCAGCAATAATTAGGCTCTTCTTTTGGTCCTTAATGATTTTCTAAATAGAATTAGTTTCATTTTCGTTCTCCAAACACACAGAAGCACCAGGCAACATTTCATCTTAGGCACAGAGCCCCACTGAAACATATTTCTAATGTTATTTATATGGTATTTTTATATGGAGACAAGTTTTCCTCTGGAACCCTGCCAAGGATATTGAACAAGTAGGTGAGGGCCTAGAAACAACTGCTAATCTCAGAGATGGCAATATGCTTCCATCTCCAGAGTCTTTGTTTAAATTCCTTGCTACAGGTTATATACACTTCTGAATGTACTTTTCTTGGAGAGATGAATTTAACCACCTTGAATCTTGGCTTGAAGTCTAACTTCAGGATTGCTGCAGCACACCCTAGTTACAAATACAAGTTTATTGAAAAGAAGTAATGGGATTCAGTGCTGGAACTAACAGTAAATTTTCAAACCCAGAATTAAAACTGCCTGGTCTTGCAAAGTTGTCAGATTTCACAGTAAAATTATAAAATATTTTTCAGCCTTGACATCTGAAAAAGTAAAAGTGGAATAGCAAAAACTGAACATGACTTGAGAAAATATTTTCTGAAAGTCAACAAAAATGTTGCCACTTTTGCAAATAACACTCTTACATTTTTAAGCACATTCTTTTTGTTACAGGCCAATGCTTCTGACTTGCCTCTGTCAATTTCCTCTAGGTATGTCCAGTCATTACACTCATGGTTTTGTTGTAGGCCAACAGAATATAGACACGTATACATTCCCAGACCCACCTATAGGCTGGCATCAAGCACACTGAATGATGTGTGACAACAAAACACACTGTATTAAACCCTACACTAAGTCTTTCAAACACTTCTACATGTCATTAAATTCATACTGGTCACAGAAGAATTTTCTGACCATGGAAACTTGGTGGGAACTCAGTTGAGTGGTAACAGATGGAGAGTGATGAGGTTCAGTGTAACTATACATGTAAGAGACGTCCTTGGTGCTCGTCACTTCTTGAAGGGCTGAGATTTGCGTTTTGACTCAAACCAAGCCACACTGGTAAATGCTGTTCACCTTCTTGGTAGAATAGCAAAGTGTGTGTCATGTCCAAAACATTTCTCCTGGAAAGAAAGAGTTTGGCGCTGCAGTGAAGGGCAACCTGGGAATTGCTGATAAAGCAGAGGTGTTTTTTTCCTCCAAACAAAGATGCTAGAGTTAATTTGTTGCGGTTTTGTCTGCACAAGACCTATTATATGGGCTGTAATTTCACGGGATGGAGACTGTGAACTCCCAGGTCACTTGTAAACCGATCACTCCCCAGCCTCTCCTCCTTGTGCTTTTAAGTGTTTTGAGCCTGGTAAATTGAAACCTGAAGAAACACAGAGCTCTGATCTTTGGGACCTCTAGAGCAAACCTGGACTTTTGCTGATTTGCTCTAGGAAGTAACTGCTTACTTACCCCATAATTAACACCACAAAGCTGATCTTTGAAAGATAAAGTATGGGAGGTCAGAGACAGGATCAGGGAGAAGGGTTTCATTAGAATTGCAGCATTTGCAGCCTGATTTTCTTCTCATTTGCATCAGATTGATCCTGGAATTGTTTCACTAAAGTCAGAGGTGCTAACAACTATAAAATCTGTCTGGATTAGAAGCAGGTCATTACTATCACATCTAATGGATTTTAATCCATAAATTTAGTAAAAACAGCAACAGAAATTGCTTGTTAGCTACATGACTAACCACACTTTCACTCTTATCTCTCAACAGAGGCTGCATTAGCACTTCCTTACAAGTTCCAATTTACACAAGGTTTCAGACACATAAATAAGTCTTCCAGTTGACTGACTTCCTTTAGCCAAGCAACTAGCTACAGTAGCATTCATAACACTGAATAACACCACTAAACAAACTTCGCATTAAATAACATTTTTACCATTTTTATTTGCATTTTAATTCCAGAAATTTAAAGTGCTATCTTGTATTAAAATGAGAAGAAAAAAAAGACAGAAAAAATTTTAAAAAAGAAGAAAAAAAAAGAAAAAAAAGAAAAAAAAAGAAAAAAAGGAATAAGGAAAGTCCAGGCTCTCAATTGGTGAATCAGAATGGCCTCACATGTCCCTCATTTTCTCTTTGATACGTTGATTTCAGGTTGACATCCAGTTTATATTAATAAGGAGTCAGTCCAAAATACGTGATATAATAAGTAAAAGAATCTGTTGCCACTGCTAAACTAAGACTTTAATGAACAATAACAAGAACTAAATAGGTATATATCATATATTTAGACATTCCTTTCCAACATCTAGTTTTAGACTCAAATTCCTGCCTTCCACAGAAATGTGGTTGTACCACAATTTTTTTGTTGACAACCATTTATATCAGAAATAAAGAATCATTATTTTGAGGTTAGAACAAGACTTATTTGTACTACAGGACTGGATCCCACCACATTTTAAATTTACTGGATGAATAGTTTTTATGTGTCCCTCATTTTGAGTCTTTGTCACACACTGCATCCCACATTCAGTCTTTGGCATGCGATAGTTATGCATCCCAAAGACATTTTCCTCATAAAACTGGATGTTTACTTTTTGTACAGCAATACCACAAGCTAATGTTCTTTCTTTTTAAGAGGGTCAGGGTCTTTGGGTCTATTTTAAAATGAAAAATGAAATAGTGCAGATCAACTAAACTTCAGAACATAAATCAAACCTCAAATAATGGAAAGGGCAGCCTCTAATTTTTTACCCAGAATATGTGAATACTGAAGATATATAAACAGTCTGTTAATTTGCCCTCTTCTTTTAATCTTTATCTAAAATGTAATTCTAATACACAGGACCAGAACTGCCAAAAATAAGTTCTGGCTTGCAAGCAAGAAGGCATCATATTGCCAGTTATGGACACAATAGTCCTTTCTTAGGTCTATGCCAGGGAATATTCTGGGCACTGCAAATCTACCACTTACATGGTTAAACTGTAAGAATGGTCCCTGATATAGTTTTGTTAAAATCACCTAGCATTTCCCAAACAATTTCCTGGCAGAGTGCAGAAGTTAATATGGGAGAACAACCACTTAGAACAGGCAGCTTGAAATAGTCCACATTTTGGAAATAAAGAAAACTTAATAATATGTAAATATCATGACAATGCCAGCTGGCCCCATGGCCAGAGAACAGGCACTTGCACTGTTTGCTCTGTAGTATAAACTTAGCCTGTATGATTAAGACACCTCAGCACAGGAACACTGCACTTTTGGATGCCTCTTCCCAGAAACCCTACCAAGTGAAAGGAAATCCGTGAAAGAAAAGAGTAGCAGAAATATCCAGAAGGCCTTTTCCACCCACATAAAGCTTCCCTTTAAAAACTTAGAAAGATGTGGGTTTTTAAAAGCACTTAAAACTCCAGAATGTTTTGTAGCTGACTGTGGGATAACGGTAACAGTGGGAATACAAAAACCCTGTGCGTAAATTCCTGACTGCAAATAGCAGTTGACCTGTAGTCATCATATGGCTTCTATACAAATATACTTCAGTGCTGCACTATTGTTTGAGGTCTTCCAGGAATTCCCAAACCATGTGCAGACCCTCCCTCTAGGGCTCCCTCTGGCTGAGTAGTGGATGGGTTCAACCTCCCCAAAAGAAATTGTACCTGTAGAACAATGCTGAGGACACTTTCCTGGATCTTTATTCCATTGACGAAGTCAGCTTTGGTTTAGTCAAAGTAAACAGGGATGTTTTAACCAACTCACAAGGTTATTCAGCTGGACCATTGTTAGAAAATGTGGCTCTGGAGCATCCCAGGTAGGAATGAGAAAAGAATATTTGGGGTACACATTTTCTGTATACAGGTAAGATGTATCTCATGCAAGGGAAGTAAGTTTAATATGTAAATAGCACTTTTTCTTCCCATGTAAATCTTCCCCTAGATGTTCAATATGTAATCTCCTAGAACAAAATTGATGTGCAAATGACCTACGTTCACCTGTCAGAAGCTGCTAGTCTCAGAACCCATTAAATCCTCAGCAGTGTGGCTGCTGCCAGTACAGCTCCTAACATGCAACAAGCAAGGAAGGCCCACAGTCTGCCATAATTCCCACAACCAGCCCATTGCCATTCATCACGGGCTTCTGAACATTTTACACAGCAAGGGGCATGAAGCCACAATCAGTAAGGAAGGAATGTAAGAGAATTCAAGTAGAGAACCTTAAAAAGAAAACTTCACAAGTGCCGTAAAGTGTTCTTCAATTCATAGGGTTTTGTTGTGGGGTTTTGTTGGTGTTTTATTTTGAGAGGGGTTGCTTGTTTGGGGGTTTTTTGCCTTAAGCAGAATAAATTGATAAGAAAAAAATCTTAGGGAATGGCTCTATTTTTAAAATAAATAACAACAGATTGTCAGATCTTGGAATCTTTGTTGCCCCTCATTTTATGAACAAAATGTGAGCAACATACTGTTGAGGACAGCTACAGTAGGGGATTGAGTGGGAGTGTTACTTGATTCAAACCTTTCCGTTAACAAAACTCTCCACTGTCAAGAATCTGTCAAGGGAGTTCCTGTATTCAAATGGACAGCAAATTAAACATATCACTAACCTCAGGGAACCCAGGAATACCAAAACAAGGGATATTTTTAGCCTATTTGGCTACTTGGGGGTGGTAAGTGTCTGCTCTCATTAAAATCTTACAACTGTTTCTCCCAAATGTCAAAATTGTAAAGCTGTTGACGGATGCAGCTGAGATAACCCAGGCATTGGTATTCCAATGGTTTAGGTGCCAGTGGTCTCACCATGACAGTGCTAGGGAGCTAATTTAGCTTTCAGGAAAATTAGGAATCCTTCCAAGTTGGATTAGGATACCTTCAGAATCCAAGACGTTGTCTTGAGCTTCAAGCTATGTACAGCGGGTGAAGAAATCCACTGGCCTGGTCTGGAAGTGCTGCTTTTGCCTTCATTTAATGAAATTCCTCTTTTCTTCATGAGTTTCAGGGCTGTGGAAAAACCCAGGCCAGGATTCCTAGCTGAGTAAAAGCTCATGCTATGCAAATTAGAAGAAGAAAAAAAATTAAAAAAAAAAAACGTACACAGTCAAAACCAGCAATGCAAAAACATATCCACCATGGGCAGGAAGCCAACAGCAATGTTAGAAAATACAGAACAGAATATGTACAAAACCAGCTCTGTCGTTTTGGAAATGCATATCAGAACATGCAGAAAATATACATCTGTGTTACAAAACATAAGGTCAGATGTGCATGTGCACGTTTCTGCATGGAAAGAGGAATTTAATTCCTTCCCTGAGTAAAGAACTTCACTCTTCTACTTCCAATATTATGACTTTTTCATTGCTTGCATAGGAATAGTACAGTAAAATATACTCTGGGCTCAATTCATTCCTACCTCTGTCTCTCTGGTGACTTCTCTGAATTGATGAGGAAGAACCTTTCACAAGACAATGTGCTATTTTAAGCTCCTTTACATTTTGGCACATCAAACAGCAACAGCAATACAATGGACCAGAGGAGCTGTTACTGCTTCTGGCCCAACCATTCGCAAAGCTCAAAGGAGAACTGAAGGTGTCTGGACCATGAGGAGAAGACAGTAAGCTGGAAAGCCTGTTTAGGTTAGTTATAGGAATATATTTGAGAAAGGATTTCCTAGGAATGGGGCATTTACATGGGATTGAGAGGATGGGTGCAGGAGGAACATGTGTGCTTCTGCTCGACTAACCCAAAAAATGTCTGGCAGAGCTGCGTGTGCACAGCCCACAGCAGCCAGAGCTGGCACGTTCTCAGCCTTGTCCAGAATATGAACCTAAAAAGTTTCAGATTCAGTTCAGAGTCTCAAAATGTGTGAGGAGGCTCAAAAACACCACATCCAGACTGCACTTACATAAGACTATTAAATTAATTAGTCTTGCAGCACAGTACAAAGTGTAATTCAATCCTGGTGATAGATTGGGAGATTAATCACAATTTACAGCCTTGTGAAGGCAGATACACACACACACGCAAAAAAAAAAGTATGTAAAAGGAAAGAAAGAAAAAGAAAAATATTCAAGCACTCAGAGACTTTAGCTTCCAGTAATAATTAAATGTATTGATGACATTTTTGAAAGATAAACTATTTCTCTCAGTTTTTCAGTTGATCATAAAACTGGGTTTTGATTGCTTTCAGCTTCTAAAAAAAAGAAAGGAAAAAAAGAAGCAGACAACTGGGGCTTTTATTTTTGAAAAGAAACCTTGATATTTAGAAACATTTCTTTTTTTTCCTGGTTTCTTTTTTAACAATTAAAAAATGTCAACAAAATTGACTTTTCCTTGAAAAAAACTTCAACTGGAAATTTGACAACCTCCAGTGCTAGCCACTGGCTAATACGGTCTTCTAAGTTAGACACGAACATTCTTACACTGGTTTTTGAGTTTGGGTTTTTTTGGTTTGGTTCAGTTTGGTTTTCTTTTTTTATATTTGACCAGACAAATAGCTTGAATTTCAAGAAAGTGAAACTCCATCATAGTCTTGAGAATTCACAAAAACCTGTGTAAAGCATGAGAAGTGAAAAGTACCACTTTTGGCCCTAAGCCTTTCACATACTCTTCAACAGTCAACACAAAGTCATTTCAGTGGCAGAACTCCAATATTGTATACACTGCGTATGTTATTTGAAAATCATGTGCATGACTTAAAAGTGGCTCTGTGTGCTATTACTTCTTACAGAAAAGGTGTGAGATCAGTACCTTCCTTGAAAGGCTTTTCATTTGTAGAGGATATCTAGAATTTAATTTATTTTTGCTGTTTTGCAATGATGTGCTATTTCTCCATTTTGGTTGAAAATCACATCCATAATAAGAACAGAGGATTTGAATTCCCACAGTTGTTTACTGCAGTGACAGAAATCCCCTGAACACAATTATCTCGGATGAAGATTTTCATGTCCCTCACTCGGAGCCTTCCTAAACACAATGTGTTTTGCCCTCAGTTGACTGAGAGGGCCTGAGTTTCAGAGAATAGGGCTTCAACGCTTCCTGAAAGTGTGACAGCTTCAAAGTATGTCCAATGAGACCCTAGAACCACCAGTCATTTTGGAAAAATGTTATTGCTGTTTCTCTGATCCATTGTCTTTTTCAGAGTGGCACAACTGTGTTTGCTGTGCACAATTCCCAACAAACTGATTGATGTGGAAGGCAAGCCAGGAAAATCTCTGCTCCACCCCACTTTGCGTGTTCCACGGTCAAAAATGTTCAATAACTGCCCAGATGGGGAATATATTTTTTCCTTTCTGTTCCTGTACATACTCCTTCTGCAAATTGCATTATTATTGGGTCGCTTGCAGGCTGTTGACTTCATTCTACAGCTTGTAACCCTTTGCATAGTCTCCCACCTACCACATTGCTGTGGAAATGCCACCAGCGAGCTCCTGCCATGAAATGTTCCTGTAAAGGGGAACAAAGGGAGCATATGGATCCTTTGATTAATCCTTGCTACACACACACACATTTTTTTACCACCCGAATGAAACCTAAGAGCAGTCAGAACGCTTTGTGTGCAGCCCTGGGCTGTAATGACATTTGTGTTATGTTCTGCTCTTGTTGGCATGTTGTATAACCATCATCGCTCGAGCCTGCATCTTCATTCCTTCTTAGGTTACATGACCAACACTGAGATTAGGAACAGGTTTTAAAATATGTCCACATACTGGTAATTTATCACACACACATTACACAAATAAATAAATAATACACACATATATATCAACTTAATTGCTGCACATGTAAGTACCTGATTTCACATAATGAATACTTCAAGGAAGCCTATACCCCAATAGATATTAATTACTCTGTCTGAACCAGAGGCCCCACTTTTCTCCTAAACATGCTACATTCAGTGGACTATTGGATTTATGCTGCTGCTTGTCACTGTGCTACCTAAACACTTTATTTGCTAAAACAAAAGCGAAAATGAAACGCCAAAAGGAGAGATTTTTTTTTTTTTTTTT